>JADBJO010002834.1:105000-152500 GCA_016801955.1 Conus betulinus
ATTGTCATCTCCAGAACTGTCAGTGAAAAAGATGCAAGATTTCTTTCGAAATTTCTTTTTTCTCGAAAAGGCAGCAGATTTAACAGATGAGAACGCCTTGGCTTAAGGCTGTGTCAGACCACTTGACATTGGCTAAAACACCAAGGCTACATCAAAATGTTGTTATGCTTAGCACAGTTATGCGGGATTGTCTTCAGTCGTGACAAGCGCCTAGCATAACACCATCAGTCTCAAAAATCCCTCCAAGTCGGAGTGTGGCTGTCCACGTGGCAGGGTAATCAAAAAACGGTCACACACGTAATGTTCTCATTCCTAGCTGATGCATTTGCACTATAGTGTTCAAGTGCTTCGGCTGATCGGATGATCCCTGGTGTCTTTTAGCCAGGGTACGACGACGACGACGACAACAACAACAATAACAATGACAGATGAGTTTTTTCGATGGTAGTGGGGTCAGCAGATTGGCCACAGCCTGTCCTTTCTGGGGCCAGGGTGTCTTGAGATGATGACCTGATGGATGTGGGCTGCTCCCCAAACTTCAGGTCTGTTCATCATTTGCCACAGTGGACTGACGCATCAAAGTGCTCATTCTCTGTGATGTGTTCAGTCAGCCTCGCTGCCCACATATTGCAGAATGTTTCCCTCTTAACGTTCAGAAGTGATATAGGTCTGAAATGGTTGGTGTCATTCGAATTCTACTCTTTCAAAATTTACACTCCATCAATTATCATCCATCAGTCGATGAAAATAACACCTCTTTGCTGATCTCATCAGTATGTGAAGCCACCAAAGGATGCTGGAACATTCCCTATACAGCATGTACAGTATTCCACAAGGTTCAAGCAAAGATTGGGCTCTGGCTTTCTTTCATGGCTTTCTTGACCTCATCCAGACTTGGTGATTTGTAACCTAACTTTTCCTCTGATGCTGCAGGGCGCACCAAGCCATGGATTTCAAATGATGCTTCGCTCTGATGGCTGGAATATGTCTTCCTGAAGAGCCGCTCTAGACTCCTTTGTCCTCTGTGAGTGTCCCTGATGTTGGCCGCTCGAATAGTTTCCTGACGAGCTGGAACTGGAGGGAATCGCTTAAGCGGCACTCGTGAGATTTTCTTCTTTTCGCTTATTCTCTTGCTGGTCGGTTCTGCTTTGCTGATGATATTGTGTAGAGCTTTCAGAGCTTCACAGAGCTTCTCTAGCTCTTCCTTCTCAAAGTCTGACACGGGTTTTAGTCCGTTTCCTGGGATTTTTCTTCGTCTGCCGAATGTTATCCATAGCGTCTGGATTTGTTCAGGTGTCTTTACTTTTGGTTGTTTCCACCATGGGCAACCCCACAGCTTCCGTGTACAAGGTCTCCCGATTGGCCAGTTTGTGGCTAATTTTGTGGACCCCCCCCCCCCCCCCCCCCCCCCCCCCCCCCCCCCCCTTTGATTTCTCCCACTCTTGCCTCGCATCTGCAGATGGCAAGTTGAGTGTCTGGTGTTTAGCTTTGGCAGCAGGTACAAATTCCACGTCTGGACAATCAACGAAGATGTCCTTGGCTCTGTGGTTTGAATCCTGGCCTGGGCTTTCCGATATCATGTCTGCTAGCTCAGTGCGCTGCTGTTCATTCATCAGAGTCTTCGTGCAGTCCGTTTTCGTTCTGTGGATCTTCATGCCGCGATCAGCGGAGAGTTTCCTTCCAAAGGCACATGGGAAATCCACTAGTTCATCACTAATACTCCATTGTGCGTTTTTCCAGTTGTGACCGGGTTGGTGCCGAAGGATTCATCATTTTTTCTCATCCTTTCGGTAGATCCGGGGAACATCTTTTGGTATTTGTCGTTTTTTTTTGTTTTTTTTTTTTTTTTTGTTTTTGTTTTTTTGTTTTGTTTTCTGTGTTTTTAGTTTTGACTGCTAGTAGCAAGCTGGAGAATGGGAAATTGGGAAGTCAGCCTACAGAGCGGTAAATCTGATGGTCACACATGAGAACGTTTATTGTGTGTACATGTGTGAAAACATTTAAACTTGAGTGTGTGTGTGTGTGTGTGTGTGTGTGTGTGTGTGTGCGCGCGCGTGCGCACTCAGCCGTGTGGTAAATATCAAAGTAAAAAAACATTTTTTTCAAATGATTTTTTTTTTTTTTAATTCCATATAGGTTTTATATTCAAAAGCCTCACAGAAATAATCTTGGCATTGGCATTATTTGTCACACACATTTTTCTTCATCATATTCCCGGCGTTAAAAACAATCTTTGTCACAAAATTCTTCCAAAAATACATCAAGGCTCACCAAGCCATTTCTGGCCAGTTTGAAAAAAAAAAAAAAACTGTACGAGTTTATACATATAGATGCAAAATACATTGTCCATACACACAAGAAGAAGAAGAAAAAAAAGAAAAAGACAAAAAGAGACGAAACACACACTTTGGCACATAATTAACAGTTTTGCGTTAACACTTTGGCACATGCAGCATCACAATAATATGTCAGCAACAACAACAAACAACAGAAGGAATTTTTACCATTTCTTGAAGCACCAATTTTATATTCATATTTAAAAAATGATCTGGGGTGCAGGTTTTGCTGTTGAAACAGTCATCTAGCAAAACGTTTGTAAAAAAATGATTCCTATCTTTCAATATTTACACATGTAGATTTTGTGCATGATGTTTCATAGGTGACGAATGGTGAACAAGACCCATGGTTGTTCTTAGAGATAAAAACACCTGATCTAATGTGAATGAAATTTGAATTAACACATGTAGTAGTTATTTTGGTGGATTTCATTACGTTTATTATCAATGTTAGGACAAACATGAGGATGAAATCGAATTTTCCAGCATGAATGATCATGCTTTCTTTACAGAATCACATTTCAACCCCACACCTTACATCCACCCATCCCCATCCCCTCCCAACCCCATCCAGCCTCAGAACCCCACCCCTCCCCTCCTCCCCGCTCACTTCCAGATGTCTCTTTATTTTTGGTATGCAAGTTTTTTTCTTTGGTGTAAGCATTTCAATTCCACCTTTTCCACATCATCTTTGTTCCACCGGTTCTGCTAATAGTCAGAAAAAAACAAACAACAAAAAAAAACAAAGAAGCAAACAAAAGCGATTTTGCAAAATGAAAAGTATATAATTTGACTGTAACCTCTTAGCAAGTGAACACTGTGACTGTTGGTGAATTCTGGATTTTGAGAAACAAGAGCAACAACAACAACAAAAACACCTCATTAAGTTAAACAGCCGAACAGTAGGGTATGTGACCTTTCACCCTAGAGGGAGTCACATACGTGGCCTTCAATCACAAAATGAGTCAGAAGTCACGTGTGTGATCATTAGGACAGAATAAGCATTAAGTTGCAGAGATGATTTTGCACATGTTTATGAAGGCCATTGAACTTGTTTCTTTCAATGAATCCTGTCAATATCAGATTAAACCAGTCTGACACACAACGTTTCTTGGTGGTGGTGAGATGCAGATGCAGATTCTTCAAGCCAAGGTGACAAATGTATTCTCGGCAAAGTGAAACTCTCTTCTTTGAGGGTCTGAAAAAACGTTAGTTTTCTTGAAATACTTTCCAGAGAGAGAATCTTCGTCAACAGGCTGCGCATCTGGTGCCGTTGATCAGGTTTGAAAGCTGTTTACAGAAAGGGCATTCTTTGAGGAACTGAATTAATACTAATGATGATAACTGACTCTTCTTTTTGGTAGATACTAACATTCGTTTGGACATATTAGCAACACAAGCATGCCTGAAAGGAAAGTGAACAAAACCAGACACTCCTTGTCAGGCAGACATCTCAACAGACCCACACAAATAAAAGAAAATGTTGCAAAATCTAGCAAGTCACAATCTCGTAAACAACAGCGTAATAAAGTTGTACACAGGGGAGAGAATTTAACAAAAGCCACAGGGTCATGATCTCTCTGACAACATCTTCACAAACACACACACAGACACAATCTCTTCACACACACAGGAGAGACACAATCTCTTCACAAACACATGAAAGACGCAATCTCTTCACAAACACATGAAATTCACAATCTCTTCACAAACACATGAAAGACACAATCTCTTCACAAACAAAAGAACATAAAGACACAATCTCTTCACAAACACAAACACATGAAAGACAATCTCTTCACAAACACATAAAAGACAATATCTTCACAAACACAAACACATGAGAGACACAATCTCTTCACAAACACAAATGCACGAAAGACACAATCTCTTCACAAACACACCAAAGACACAATCTCTTCACAAACACACAAAAGACACAATCTCTTCACAAACATAACACATGAAACATACAATCTCTTCACAAACACACGAGAGACACAATCTCTTCACAAACACATGAGAGACACCATCTCTTCACACATGATACACATCTCTTCACAAACACATGATAGACACCATCTCTTCACAAAACACATGACAGACACCATCTCTTCACAAACACATGATAGACACAATCTCTTCACAAACACACATGGACACAGTCTCCTGCACACATCTTAACATACATGGCTCACATGGAAAAAGCAGAGGCTCAGAATCTTCTCGCCCAAAGCAAAGGCCTGAAAGGCTTTACCAAGCTACAGGATCAGAATCTCCAAGCCTATCTTGACCAACAAACAACAGGCACATGGATTGATTGCTGTGGGGAAACGAAAAATCTGAAATATTGACAGACATGGGACATGGTCCCTCATAAATTTTGAAAATATACACTGAAATCTCTTTTTTAATTTGCGGCAAGTTAAAGTGAAAGTAAGCATGAATCTTTTATCATGAATTGACAAAAATACCAGAGCTTTTCACATCTTAACTGTGTGAAATGTTATTTGCAAGGTTTCTTTTTTTTTCTTTCTGTCTCTTTTTTTTTTTTTCAAATGAACAGACCAAATTTTGACAAAGTCCAGTTTCTTCTTACAGAATTAAGAAAGAATGACTCCTGAATTGTGAAAACTCCAAGAATCAAAGTGAAGCTTCTTAACACTTTAATGTTATGCAAATCCAAGCAAAACTCTCTTCTAGATGATCCTCTGAAAAGTCCTGTAGCTAAAGAATTATCCATAAAAGAATCAAATCCTATCAGATGCAAAAATTCTAGACTTTGATGCAAACCCAAGCAAAACTTTCTTTCTTTAACACAGTGTTGGTTTTTTTCTATCCAACGAAAATGCAAATGTGGATACAAATTACATCTTTCAGTTAAGAAAAAAAAAATCATAAAAATACTATTGAAAAACGCAACCAGCCTCAGGTCTTCCCTTCCTAGAGCGAAGGTTTCTCTTAATTTACAAACACACATTGTGCGCTCTGAGTCAAATGTGCATCACTGTTAGTTTTAAAGAGCTGGCCACGCAACCATCAGAGGGGGTAGCGAAACGCTCTAGACCCATTGTGCGCTCCCCCCCCCCCCCACCCCATCAGCAGGGTAGCTGACCCTCCCCCCCCCCCCCCCTCTCCTCCCTATCCCCTCTCCCTATGTCACAGTAACATCAGTCACCTGAATTCAATGACGACAAGATACAGAAACAGATTCAGATGCAGGTTTCCAGCAGTCCACTTTAGGGAAAAAAAAAAAAATCCTGCGCTACAAAAGAAACCAAAATAAAACAAACAAACAAACAAAAAAACCCTGATAAATACAATTACTTTTAAACAAATCATATACATTACAGCTGCAGCAAGTAAACTAATCTACTGTCATTCACAAGATAGATAAAACTAGACCATGATGTAGGAATCAGACAACCTCCTAAATTTTCCACCTCTCTTGCCTCAGTGCCTCTGCTTGGTACAGCTTTTGTTGGTCTCTTTCAATATTGCTGCATCAAGCTGTCACACTTCGTCTAAACATGGCATTATCTTCCCTTCACCCATGCAGATAAAATGGCTAATGCCCAGCCTGGCAAAAAAAAATTTACACTACACATCCTACCATCGTCGTCTGCTAACGTACAAAAAAAAATGCAACCAGCAGTCTGACAGCTTTTTCGTCTCTCCTCCATGTTGCTTTCACTGCCCTGCCCCCTAACGTACCCCCCCTCCCCCAACCCCCCCCCCCCCCCCCCCCCCCCCCCCTCCCCCATAATTTTAATTGTTTCCCCATAATTTGGTTTTTTTGTTGTTGTTGTGTTGTTGTTTGATTACTTATCATTTACTTTTTGTGTGTGTAACCTCATTTTCACATTTTATGGAATCCATGAATTTGCGGGAGCAATGGCGGCCCTCAACAACTAAAAAATAAACACAGAGATGTTCTGGAACAAAGAGAGTAGTAGCCACACAGAGCAAAAAACCGAACAAACATTGGAAAAAAAAAAAAAAAAAAAAAAAAAAAAAAAACCCAGCATCAAAGCGAGTGGCAGAAAAGAAGGAATGACGTATACAATTTCCAGAAGGCAGGGACACAACTGACACTGAAAGACTGCAGGTAGTCCCCTACAACATGTGCCTGGACACCAATATGAAAACAATGGACATGCACAGGTGTATGCGTTAACATGTGGAGCTGTACAGTGGATCTCATGATGAATGTCCATACTAAATGAGAGAACACACAATCGCACACACAGAGTACACACAATCACACACACACACACAGAGTACACAGAATCACACACACACACACAGAGAACACACAATCACACTCACAAACCCACCCACCCACACACAGAGGAACCTAAAAAAAAAAAAAGACATACACAAACACATAAAGATGCAAACAAACATCTCCATTAAAACACACTCAAGGTGTGGTAACGAAAAACAAAAAGAAAAAAAAAAGGAAAAATCACAAGTTTGTCAGCATTATCAACCATCATCCCATTTTTTTTCTTCCTAACACCTGACTTTTTTGTGATCACTGCCCACAGCATTGTCACTACAGGCCAGAAATGTATGAAAAAATCTTTTAGAAAAAAAACAATTTTTTAAGCGCATATAAACGCACAAATAAGTAATAAAATCCTATTCACAAAAAAGCCATCTCCCCATCTTCGGGAGATCTCTCCTAGTCTCAAAAACCTAGACTTCACTTTTGAGATTACACCCCAGCCGATCGATCACACAGGCACTTTTCAGGACTGTCAACAAAGAAAAAGTAACATCCTGCGAAACAAACAAAAGCAATAAAAGCAAAATCTACCCACAAACAACACAGATATAACAAGTAAAGGCATGGCAGCTAGATTACTGACGTCCACAGGGCCCATCTGGCCTCACCATACTGACAGTGCCAGCACTCAACCTTCATGAATCACTCACAGATGTTTGCAAAAAGCTGAAAAAGAAAGACAAAAACAGAACAAACAAAAAAAAAAATTGAAAAGGTTGCCCTATGAGCAACTATGACACTGTAAAAAAAAATTTAAAAAATGGACAGCTAGTATCCACTCCACACATTGTGCACATCTTCAGTCGCTAATCGCCTGATGACGACAAAAATGTTGGCATGATGTAAACTGTGACCGAGTTGAATTTTGTAAAAAAAAAAAAAAAAAAGAAAGCAAAAAAATATGGCAGTTTTCAGGGTCAAAAAACCGCACAATGGGTTACAAGAGCAGAGATAAAAAACAACAAAAAAAAATTTTTTAAAAACAACCCACCAAACAAGAAGGTGAACAACAGAAGGCAGAGTCAGAAGAGAATGACGATAAAGATGTTTTCAAAAGTTCTGTTAAGATGGATTGGAAAACGAAACTTAAAAGGACACCATGAAAGGGAGATAAAAACAGAAGTCCACCACCTCGGTGTGTCTGAGCTGAATATCATCAACACATTGTGAACAGTAATGAAGCCAAACGGGGCACGTTCTGAAGCTGGCAAAAAAAGAAAATGACACAGGCTTCAATGACTACGCTTTCAGAATGTGTTACATGTAACTGCGTGTGCATGTTTATGTAGACAGGGACATGAGCATGTACATAAGTACGTGTGCATGTGTGTGTGTATATGTGTGCATGTGGATGTGCGTGCGTATGTGCGTGCTCGCATGTGCACACAAGAGGCACAGACAGATGGAGGCAAAGTCTGTGTGCATGTGTATTCATACATACATACCTATCTATCTATCTATATACATAAATATATACATGTATGTGTATATGAACATAATTTCAAAAATGAAAAAGAGTATCCCTGCAGTAGTTACCTTGCTGTTTGGCCTGATATCCTAACACAAAGGTGACTATATAACCCCCCCCCCCCCCCCACACACACACACACACACACATATATATATATATATATATATATATAAAAGTAATCCTACAACAGTTATCTTGCTGTTTGGTCTGACAGGTGACCAGGCACAAGGTCAGTGACAATGACATGTGACGTCATGCTTTAGCAGAGGTGTTGATTGCCTTTTTTTCTTTTTTTTTTTTTTTTGGCATGATAATCCATTGGCCTGAAGCCCACGTAAAAGGTTTCAGCTGACGCACCGTCCACTGCATGAGTCTAAGTCCAATACAGGCTGGACCACCTGAACAGACTCCAGGGCTGGCGTTTCAGAGCTGCTAAAACTCCCAGTCTTGTCTGAATCGCACAGTGGGCAAATCATGCTTCCAATCACGGCATTCTGAAGACTTCCCTCAGCTGCAGAGATTCCTCCTTACACTGTGAAAATACTCTTGACATGCAAAAAACACAGCACACGGCACCTGCCGAGCGAGTCCAACTTGCAAAAAAGAGCACGGCTCAGTTTTAGCTTCTATCTTTCGTTACCAAACTCTGTGTCTGCACGATGAATCAGGGTGAGGCTTGTGCAAGTGTTGCTTTGAAGTTTGTCACACCACCATTTTTTTTTTTTTTTTGTCTCCAGACATGCAGCGTTTTTCTAAGCAACAGGTCAGGCCAACTGACAAAATCGTGAGTCCCCTTCTTCTGACTTTCTTCCCGGGGTAAAAACCCTGATGGCTTCTTGGTCAAGTTGATCAAATTTCCACACTCGAAACTGCGTGACATAATTTTGTCATCATCATCTACAATCACATTTCTGAACCTGTGACTAGGTATGGTACTGTGGGAAAACTGCCATTCTTGTCAGTCTGCCTCTGCTGTAGTTTTTTATTTGTTTGTTTTTTTTAAAAAATATTTTCTATGTTTTTGTCATGGGCTGCAGTGTAAAAATGACGTTCTTGTCATGACGAAAAGCACTACCATTGTAAGTCGCTTCTCAGAGCTTCCCCTATGGGCTTTTTTTGTGTGTGCATTACAGACAGGTGAAGCCACCTAAAATAAAGAAACAAAAAAACAGCGAAATGTCAAAAAGGAATCAAAGCAATACAGTGAAATTCTCTCCCATTCACACAAAGACACAATGAAATCTCTCACTACACTCTACCTTATAACTTCAGCGTAGGTCTCTTTACAACTGCAAATATCTGATATTGCTCACAATCGGCGCTTTCCCGAAAAGAAAGATGGAGAAATTAGAAAAAAAAAAAAAAAGAGACAGCACTGAGCTTTGCACCCAAATGACATAAAATGAAATGTAGGTCCTATAAGCTTGAAGCTCTTAAAACACACAATATTCCTAGACTATCAATATATGTCCAGGACTTTTGTAGATCTGTTCCTTCAGTCTCCGTTTACCCTTCCTAATCATTTGGTGGGGTGTGATACTACCCTTCTCAAACTGTGGAATGGAGGTTTTAAAGCTGGGATTGGAGCGAGAGACAGTCTTTGAAAAAAAAACCCCGAAAACATGAGGAATCTTGACTACCCTGTTGAATGATGAGACAATGGTTAACTGCTAGTTTGGGGGTTGGGGGGGGGGGTTGCTTCTTTTCTTTTTACCTATTGTACAGTACACCAATGGTGCCAAAAGAAGTCATGATTATAATAATTACAATGATAATACTGATTTTTGATGTCAAAATTTTGTCATACTCTGCACAGATAATTACCATACAAAAATGACTATTTGTCGTGTAATTACATCATTTTTTTTTTCACTGGGTGAAATTTTTGCAAGTCAGTGATGTCAAAATGTTGTTGCACTCGGCACAGGAGTTAAAACCCACACACAAAAAAGAATTTCTTACTTGTCATGTATTTACATTAAAAATGCTTACTTGTCATGTATTTACACAATTTTTTTCTTCATTGGTAACATTGGTGCATGTTAAAGTAACACCTGCTGTACATGTTTGCAACAAAAACATGTTAAATGTCTGCCTTATAAAAACAGTGTTTTAAATAATAAAGCGGTGCTCCATGTTAAAAGCATGCTTAAGAGAGAGAGAGACAGAGAGAGAGGGATGTATATTGCATTGAAAACAGTATATTTGAAACGTAAATTATGAAGGTGCATATAAACAAACAAACAAACAAAAAAATCAACACTTAATGCATCTCTCTTGCATTTGCAGTGGTGGTGTGTACTAAATGAACACTTGATGTAACATCTGATGCATTGACTGTAGGGCACACCACTGCCCACCTGAGGTAAATCCAATGCATTAACAGCAATGCATATTCATGGACACTTGATGTATACCCGACATATCAACATTATCCACGTGGAGCACATCTGTCAACATTACGTAAGCTAACGCTCTTTGAATCAAATTCAACAAGAGTATCAAATGTCTTTAAAAGAGGCAGGCTTCTGTGACTTTTGAAACCCTGAATTTGCTTTGCAACAATCCCTATCTTAAGTCGGAATTCTTGCACTTTTTATAGAATGATGGAGCTCTTGTATGAAGAAGATGAACAACTCTGGCCCTTCAGTTGAGGACAGTTTAGAAGAGTTATCCTTCATTAAGACAGGGAGAGAGAGAGAGAGCAAGAGAAGAAGAGGAAGAGAAGACAGAGAGAGAGAGAGAGAGAGAGAGAGAGAGAGAGAGAGAGAGCAAACAAGCATACACAAAACAAAACATATCCATGCTAGCTGTTAGAGAGAGAGAGAGAGAGAGAGAGAGAGAGAGAGAGAGAGAATTTTTTCCTCCATTGAGAGAGAGAGAGAGAGAGAGGAGAAAGCAAACAGCATACACAAAACAAAACATATCCATGCTAGCTGTTTGTGGCTCAATGTCCCATCCCCCCTCCATGCCCCTCCCCACTTTGATGCACCGTGGATGCCAACTAGGCGACATGCCAAATTTGAAAGATAAAAAATGTGGGTTGTTGTAACCTCACCCACCCCCACCCTTTTCTCCTCCCTCTTTGCCCCCCCCCCCCCCCCCCCCTCCATCTCCTCCCTGTTCCTGCCTCTCACTCTTTCCTTCCCCAGTCTTCATCCTTTGGCCCTTCTACAGCCCCCAGTTCCCCCATCCATCCCACCCCCCTTCTACAACCCCCCCAATTCCCCCATCCATCTCCCTGCCCCCTCTTCTACAGCCCCCAATTCCCCCATCCATCTCCCTGCCCCTCTTCTACACCCCCCAATTCCCCCATCCATCTCCCTGCCCCCCCCTTCTACACCCCCCAATTCCCCCCATCCCCTCCTCCCTGCCCCCCTTCTACACCCCCCAATTCCCCCATCCATCTCCCTGCCCCCCTTCTACACCCCCCAATTCCCCCTCCCCTGCCCCCCATCTCCCTGCCCCCCTTCTACACCCCCCAATTCCCCCATCCATCTCCCTGCCCCCCCCCTCTTACCCCCCAGTTCCCCCATCCATCTCCCTGCCCCCCTTCTACAACCCCCAATTCCCCCCATCCATCTCCCTGCCCCCCTTCTCCAACACCCCCCATTCCCCCATCCATCTCCCTGCCCCCCTTCTACACCCCCCCAATTCCCCCCATCCATCTCCCTGCCCCCCTTCTACACCCCCCTTCTACATCCCCCCTGCCATCCAATTCCCCCATCCATCTCCCTGCCCACACTTCTACACCCCCAATTCCCCCATCCATCTCCCTGCCCCTCTTCTTACACCCCCCAATTCCCCCATCCATCTCCCTGCCCCCTCTTCTACACCCCCCAATTCCCCCATCCATCTCCCTGCCCCCCTCTTCTACACCCCCCAATTCCCCCATCCATCTCCCTGCCCCCCTTCTACACCCCCCAATTCCCCCATCCATCTCCCTGCCCCTCTTCTACAACCCCCCCCAACCCCCCCATCCATCTCCCTGCCCCCTCTTCTACACCCCCCTTCCCCCTCCATCCCTGCCCCCCCCTACACCCCCCATTTCCCCCATCCATCTCCCTGCCCCCCTTCTACACCCCCCAATTCCCCCATCCATCTCCCTCTCCCCCTTCTACACCCCCCAATTCCCCCATCCATCTCCCTGCCCCTCTTCTACACCCCCCATCCATCTCCCTGCCCCTCTTCTACACCCCCCATTCCCCATCCATCTCCTGCCCCTCTTCTACACCCCCCAATTCCCCCATCCATCCCACTTCCCACTTTCTACGCCCCCCAATTCCCCCATCCCCCATCCATCTCCCCCCCCCCCCCCCCCCCCCTTCTACACAACACCCCCCAATTCCCCCATCCATCTCCCTGCCCCTCTTCTACACCCCCCAATTCCCCCATCCATCTCCCTGCCCCTCTCTCTACACCTCCCAATTCCCCCATCCATCCCACCTCACCCCCTTCTACCCCCCCCCCCCCCCCCCCCCACCATACCCTGCCCCCTTCTACACCCCCAATTCCCCCATTCATCTCCCCCCCCCCCCCCCCCCCTCTACACCCCCCAATTCCCCCATCCATCCCCCCTTCTCCCCTTCTACATCCCCCCGATTCCCCTATCCATCCCCCCTCCCCTTCTACACCTCCCCCCCGTTCCCACATCCACATCCATCCCCCCTCCCCTTCTACACCCCCCCCCCATTCCCACATCCATCCCCCCTCCCTCCCCCCCCTTCCTTGCCTTCCTCCCTCCTCCTCCTTTCACCTCCTGTTCTCCCTTGAGCCCATCTACTCTCCCCCCCCTCCCCCCCTCCTCCTCCCCCTCCTCCCCATCCCCTCTTCTCTTACCCTTATCAATCCCTACCCTCACCCTCACTCCTCTACCAATCCCAATTCCTGTCCTGCCCCCCCTCCTCCCCCCCCCCCCCCCCCCCCCCCCCCCCCCCCCCTGTCTGCTTCAAATCCTAACACTGCTTAGCTTCGCTCTGCTTTTGCATTTTTGTCACTTGTAAAAAAACAGCAACTAATGCATTTGTCTGGCATAAAACTGATTCCTTCTTGTTCTGCCCACCATGCCAGTGAGGCGTCACACCAAAACCTGGAGGCCTTCATAATCCGCTAGGTTCATCAATCGTGTTACCATGTTACTCCTGCTCATTGAAATCTTTAACTTTGAACTGCCACAAGCCAAGCAGTGACTCACCAAACAACACACACACACACACACACACACACACACACACACACACACACACACACACACACACACATACATTCTCTCTTGCAATAGTCTAATAATATTTCTAAGTAGTACAAAGACATGTAAAAACAGAAGATGACTGATCACATGAGGACGCAGAGTTCTTAAGCACATTCTCATGCGTGTAAGCATGCGCACTCACACACTCTTTCCTTTCTTATGTGACATCACTTTAAGTGTAAAATTAAAAAAACAACAACAACAAAGCTGACATAGAACCACTTTATCTCATGCAGCCCACTAGATCAACCATTGCAATACTTCACTTGTAAAATGGTTAAAAATTTAAAATAAAAAGAAAAAAGGATATCCTCTCAAAGAGTGGGTAGGAGGAAATAGAAGTTTAACTAATACTGCATCGTAAAAAGATATGCAAGAACAGTACCATTCACATTCATGTTAAAACCAAGTCCAGTAACTCCCAGCCAATGTGCCTTTGTCTTAATATGAACACTTATCACATTATTTCTCTCCCCTTGCTTCGAATTCCTTCAGCACAGTGGAATCTCTGTATAAGCAACTCTCTGAAAATCTGGATTTTTTTTTTTTTTTTTTTCCAATTTTCACTGTATTTTTAATTCTTTCCTGACAGACGCCACTACACAAATTCTCTCCTTTGTTACCGCATAATTTTTTTTTTTTTTTTTTTTTTTTTTATTATATTTGCATTTATGTTTCTTAATACAATTATGATAGCCTATTATTGTATATCAATGGAAAGGGTAAAACATGAACTTTACACTGTGTGCTACTAAATATCTTTTAGCTAATACCCAAGCCCTGTTGTGATGTTTAACAAAAAAAAAAAAAGTCATTTTGATGGCTGACATGAAAATGTTTGACATTCCTTGTTCTCAGCTCATTACACTGAAAATACCATCTGCATTACAAAAGGAAATCACTGTTTTCATTAGCCAGCACCTAAACTTACATATAAAACATGGGCAAAATTCATCTTCTTCTTTCTTCTCTTCCCTTGACTACCGTCTTCATCATTTTGAAGATTCTGTAGACTATAGGGAGTTTGCGTGGAGTTGAAGTCGCTTGAAATAGTGTTTGCTGGGCTGAGGTGATGTTGGAGGGGGGAGGGGGAGGAGTGTGGGATCAGATTAGAGATTTGAAACCCTCCAGATGGGGCTAAGGGCAACCTCAGCAGGAAGGCTGTTCCAGTCGGGTATGGGTCCTGGGGAAGAAAGATTTCTGTCTGTAGAGAGTCCTGCAGCTGGAAAGGTGGTATGTTGCTGGATGGGACCGTCGGGGTCCTTTGGGTGCAGAAGGATTTTGAGAGGGTTTGTGGCATGTGTTGATAATGAGGCTTCCGTTATGAAATTTGGAAAAGTTCACTAGTCACGCCTTTCTCCTTCTTTCTGTAAGGGGGAACCACTGAAGGGTCTCTAGCATGTCACGTACACTGGAGGTTTTTTCGGTGTCGATGGGTGACCCAGCAAGGGGCTCGACGTTGGATTGCTTCCAGCTTCTTAATATCCTTCTCTATGTAGGGGTCCACACAGAGCTGGTGCATTCAAGGGTTGGGCGGACTAGTGATAGGTAGGCTTGCTGCTTAATACTCTGAGATCCTACCTTCACGTTCCATCACAGTAGGCCAAGGGTCTTGTTGGCACGGTTGGAGACATTGGAGATGTGGGGGCTCCAACTGAGATCAGAAGTGATGGTGACACCGAGGTATTTGGACTGACTGACTGTGTCTAGGGTGTGACCACGGAGAGTGTAGTTTGAGGGTAGGGGGTTTCTCTTCTGGCTCACTCGCAGTGTCTGGCATTTGTCTGGATGGAAACTCATGAGCCATCTCTGCTCCCACTCTGCAAGTCGGTTGAGATCCTTCTGGAGGGCTTGCTGGTTGCTGGTGGAGGAGATAGTTTTGTGGCACAGAGTGTCATCAGCTAAGAGACGAGCAGTGGAGGACAGTCCAGTCGGCATGTCATTGATGTAGAGTAGGAATAGGCTAGGCCCAAGAACAGAAACCTTGGGGAACTCCCAGACTCCACAGGAACAGGACTGAAAGTAGCTCCATCCACCACTACTGACTGCTGTCTACCCGAGAGGAAATTCTTAATCCAAGTGTGTGTTTTACCTGTGATGCCAAGGGAATGGATCTTGTGGAGCAGAAGGGAGTGACAGACTTTGTCAAATGCCATGGAAAAGTCCATGATCAGAGTGTCTGTCTGTTTTCCAGCCTCAAGGTTTATGAATAGCTCGTCTACGAGTCCAATGAGGCTGGCTTTCACAGGAGCGCTGACATCTGAAGCTGTGCTGTGCTTTGGTGAGCACACCATTCTCCTCAGCGAGGTTCATGATGGTGCTCGTGATGATGTGCTCCGTTACTTTGCATGGAACACTGGTAAGAGAGATAGGACGGTAGTTTTCAGGGCAGTAGCGCTCACCCTTTCTTGAAGTCAGGGGGTAACATTGGCAGTTCTCCAGTCCTTTGGTACTATGCCTCTGTTCAGGGAGCACTGGTAGAGGGGTGTGAAAGCAGGGGCTGGTTCTACAGCAAGCTCTTGCAGTAATCTCGGGCTAATACCGTCTGGACCAGGAGCTTTACTCGGATTTAGGTCCTTAAAGAGCTTGGTGACTCCTGCTACTGAAATTGTTGGGGTGCTTACAGTAGGGAAATCTGATGGGGGGATGCCGCTAGGCCAGTTGTAGAAGTAAACTCTTCTTTGCTGCAGGTGATCTTTGGGCTGAAGGCTGAGTGGAATTGCTGGTTTAGCACTTCAGCTCATTCTTTAGCTTCTGTGACGAGTCTGCCGTCTTTCCTTAGTGGAGCTACACTTGCAGCCTCAGTGCGCAGAGCCTTGATGTATGCCCAGAACTTCTTGTTCGTTGTTGGTTTCTCATCTGTGCCGTCTTTGAGCATGGTTCTTGGTGTATGTTCAGTAAGAACGGCACAGGTTTCTTTGGACATTGTGTTTCAGTTTATTCAGTTTGGTTCGCACTTTTGGGATTTTGGTCTTTTTCCATTGTTTGTACAGTCGGTCTCGTCGCCGGATCATCTTCAGGGCTGCATAGTCTACCCAGGGCTTGTTGTTTTTTCCCACCTATGGTTCTTTTGGGGATATGCTTCTCTGTCATGGAGGCGATGCCTTCTTTCAGCGATTGCCAAAGCTGTTCTGTGTCACTATTTGTATCGAAGGATTCCAGCACCGAATGAGAGAGTTCGGCGGCTGCACTGGATTTAATTGAAGGCCAGTCTGCTTTGGAATATTGGGGGACTGTGCGCTTTGGTGGATGTTGACATGCAAGGTTGGTGTCGAATTCCAGGTAGACGATGTCATGGGTTGGAGAGTCCAGGTAGGGGCTCTGTCCGAGGCACTAGGGAAGGATGACTCCTGAGAAAGAGGTCGAGGGTGTTCTCTTGTGGGGAATGTGACAAGCTGTTCGTAGCCAACGTCATTCACCAGGTCAAGAAATTGGTTGTGGATTTCTACACATCTGGCTGGGCTTTTCAGTGTCTTTG
The DNA here is from genome assembly GCA_016801955.1 of Conus betulinus. Classification (NCBI taxonomy): domain Eukaryota; kingdom Metazoa; phylum Mollusca; class Gastropoda; order Neogastropoda; family Conidae; genus Conus; species Conus betulinus. The sequence continues at coordinate 121,828 of JADBJO010002834.1, forward strand.
TGGTCCAATCAAATGAAGGGAGATTGAAATCACCTCCAATGATGACAGTAGCATTTGTAACTATGACACGTCGGACAGATGTTTCAAACTTCGCAAGGCTGATCAAGTCACTGGTTTTGGGCCTATAGTAGGCGGCAACAAGAAGTTGCCTTCTTCCTTTTAACTTGATCCTCACCCAGATCGATTCGCACTCATCCACTGACAGTTCCTCCACTTCCTGGCATGTTAAATGATTCGCCACGGCTATCAGTACTCCCCTGCCAAGCAGGTCCCTGTCATGCCTGAAGGTGATGTAGTGAGGAGGGAAAAGCTCACTAGAGCAGATATCGGAGTCAAGCCATGTCTTGGTGCCAAAGATAATATCAGGCTTCGTGCTGTCAATTAACCCTCTTGTACTCGGTTTCTCTGACTGCAAGCTTCCCCTAGATTTCGGATTTTTCTACTGGTTTCAGCCTAAAAATGGGTATGTGTGATTATTAACTTATAGGGAATGTATGTGAACCTGTAGGAGAAAGAAAATTGGCAGACAGTTTCATAAGAGCATGCACTTCACTTACTTTGAACTATATTTCGTCTGTCCTAGAAATACAGGTCGTGTCACTGTCACCAAATTGTCACCAGACACGTGACGTTTTATGATGACAATAAAGTTTACAGCATGCAAGCATGCGCAATCACCATGCTGATGCAAGTTGTTAGTGATGAAATCTGAGGCCTACCTGACGCAATCCATCTGCTGCCTGGCAGTACAGGTCTCACTGGTTGTCCCACCAATGTCATACAAAACTTGTCACATGTCACACACACAGTACTACAAAAGAGGGTCAGGTGCGCCCTTTGCAGCTTGTTTTTGTCTTGCATACCTGTTTGTATCATCGGCAGCAGTCTTAAAAAACACAGAGGAACAAACGAAACGAAAAAATCAAGTGGTGTAGCAGTGTCAGGTAACGAGTGAGCCGGCCCAGTGGGTTCCTGAAACTGATGCACCCCTGCCGTGCCATGTGTCGCGGGCCGCCATTTTGTCTGAAGCGCTGCATGGAACATTGTATTCCCGGTTGCTTTGCACTTCACTGTCTTCTTCACAACACCACTACCTACTTCTATATCACCTTCATTCTCCATCTTTCTTTCAAACGTCTCTACTTTTACAAATAATTTGATCTAACTCCTCTTGCGAGTAGTCGATCATCTCTTCATTGTTTGTAGCAGACAAGAAAGCCGCCATTGTGAAAGTCGGTCAGTTTCCATTCACAAAGTTACTCGCTGCGTTCTGTGCTATTCTCAATGAACACACACGGTACCATCACCCAAAAATAGTGCCAACACATGATTGGGCCATGCCCGAGTCTTCCTAGTTACTGTCTGCGACTGTGTGTGTCTACACACGTGATCACTGCATGATGGAAAATTCCCGCGGAGAGGTCCCGTAAACTCTGGTACGGGAAGAACAGGCGCCCGACGTTAAGTCCCGGATTGTCCCGTTGCGAGTATAAGAGGGTTAAATTCTGTAGTTCTGCTTTTTGCCCCGGCTGGATTGGAAATTGATATTTAAAAGTCTTAGTGGTCGGTTGAATTGCTTATTTTGTCTGGTAGCTCGTGAGGGTGTAGACGAGTGATGGGTTTAAATTTTGTTAATGTAAGTGAGGTTTCTGTGGGACATAGTAGTAGAGAAGAAAAGTCTCCTCCATGACTAGCACTTGTTGCTGCTGCATCTAGACCAAGCAGGTCAAAAGCAACTGTACTGTAGTTTGCATGTCACACACCACACATTTCCATGCTACAGCACTTCCACCCAGTCTTCCATACTCCTCAGAGCCAGATGGCATACTCTGGCATGCAAGGTGGAACCACTGGCCACAAGTGTTGCATTCAACCGCACGTTCCGACCATGAGACTGTGTGGTCACATGTGCCACAGGGGTACTTGGACTCTTCTGAGGCTAGGTCTTTCTGCGAGGGCGTTTCCTGGGAGGAGATGCTGCAGGTTTTCTGCATACGCGTGAGCACTGTGGGTGTAAGAGACACAGTGAAGCTCAGGGATAGCAGTCCTAAGACTGGCAAAAACGAACGTAGAGCTGTGCCTTGTGTGGAAAAGTCAATTTGGCCTGTGAAGGTTTTTCACGTGTCATTTGTGTGTTGTCTTGATGATCTGGATGTAGATGAGAGTCCTCATGCTTAAAAAAATGGTTTCTACTCACAGTTTCACGTGGTAGGTCACTGAAGTTAGTAGTAACTCCGTAGGATGTCAGAAGCAGACATCGGGCGCCGCCATCTTGGACTGTGAGTTTGACTTACTGGGCCGGTTGAAGAGACCAAAAGCAGGGCTTTGGTAGGGTTGGAGTTTCGCTGGTAGCGTTTCTGTTGTCCAAGGAGTGCTAGAAGGTGGGAAGGGGGAAGGGAGTGTGGAGAAAACTGCTGTAGGAACTGGAAAATGGTTGTCGAGTCGGCGAGGATAGAGACAGAGTTCCTTCCTCTAGGCATGCGCAACCCCCTCGAATTAAATTAAATGGTAAAGGGACACATGGGACAATTTTTTTTCACTGCTGGCTACATGTGCTGGCATGGCTGTCGGAATAACTGTTGTGCCAGCATACATGCACAGCACAGCATGTCAGGAAAAAATTAAAGAAGGAAAGTTATCACAGACAGGGGGAAAAAAAAAACCTGCTCCACATAGGAAAAAAAAAAAATGAAGGGAGGGAATTATTGCTGAGGTTACCCCTAGCATTAAAAGACAAAAAATGTTGAAGAAAGTAAAAAATTAAAAAAAAAAAAATCTTCGCAGGGATGGGATCTTTGTCGTGGGTAAATCTAGTGTAGATGAAGTTAAGCAATGTTCCAGACAAACAAATCTTAATCGGGTGATAAGTCTGGGCAATGACCAAAAAATGTTCCTTACAGGAAAAAAGTCTCCAAAGGGAGGGAATCCGCAATGGGAGGTAATCCAGCATTCACAAAACTTCCACACTGACAGAGGCTTTTAAAATTTCCTGAATGCACTGTACACCCAGATATAAAACAGTCAAACTGCCAGAACTTACACATGTATTGTCCTGCCGGGGCTGGAATAGCTCAGTTGGTAGAGCGCTGGACTCGCAATCTTGGGGTTGTGGGTTCGAATCTCCGCTGGGCCGTTTCAGTACAGGGGGATTTTTCCCTCGGAGTTAACGTTGGTTCTGACTCATTTCCCATACAGTCTTTCGAATGAGACTATAAACTGAGGTTCTGTGTGTGAACGTACGCATAACATCTTGTGCACACATAAAATCCCATCACCAACTTTCGGAAGAGAAGGCCAGTTTAGCCGTTGGTATGGATGACATGTTACAAATAGCATGCACCTTCCCCGAAGATGGAGTATGATTGCCATAATGGCAGGATAAAAAAAAAAAAAGTCATACACACAGAACTCCACTCCCTTTGTTGGGTAGATGGGATTAATCCTTGCCTGTCTACACAGAGAGTGTCCACAGGAGTATCAGCCTCTGTACGCAAAAAAAAAAAAAAAAAAAAAAAAAAAAATAAATAAATAAAATTGTCTTGCCCAGCAGAAATTTTATGACTTTCATTGAAATAATATCTTTGTGCCATCTTCTTTTCCAAAATACAAGTTCTTTATCTAAAAAAAAAAGAAACAGATATAATGAAGTTTGGGCCTTCCTCTATGACATGGGTATGAGAGCATACTCTTACTTCACTACAAGCAGCTCCTTGACAGAACAAAGGGCATGTGTACACCAGCCTTGGACAGAAATGAATACTTCATTTTCCTATGAAAAAAATAAGTATGCATGTTTGCACACCCACTGACAAAAAGCAAATCCCTCAAATTCTAGAGTGGGGGGTGGGTATGGGGGTAGGGGGGCAGCAGACAAGCTCCACCCCCCCCCCCCCCCCCCCCTTTTACCAACAAAATATTTGTAACTTGTTTCAAAGAAAATGGCGTGCACTGTCTGATGCAAGAAGCTTAGCATTAAGGAGAGCATTGTCCGCTTTCTGGTTTAACCCTTTCGCTGCCTAGGAATTAAGCTAAAAGTTAAATCCTATTTGCCAGGGTTTTTTAAAAAAAAAACCCGAGTATATATTTAAAAAAAAAAACTCTCTACTGACTTTCTCACTGCCAAAAACGAGATTACCAACTATCAATAGAATCTGGAGACTTCACCTCTTTGAAAATATCCTCTGTTTTGTAAACAGTGTAAATATAAAGCAAGGAATATTCCAGATTTCCCCCATGATGAGTATACTTGACGAACATGGCAGCGAAGCGTACACATCCTTGCTGTCGAGTTATCTCATCAAGTTTGGCACCGAACAGGTTAACCTGAAGCACTGGTTGTTTGTTGAGCTTTCTGCGAGTCTCCTTTCCTTCAGAAGCATTTCGCCGACGCAAGGCATCAGAACATGATGTTCTTTTGCCTACAGAATCTTCTAAAGCCTAAACAAAACGGTAAGCAGCCTCCCTCATGAAGTTTGCATGAGACTGCATGATGTCAGTGCTGGCATACCAAACAACGCGACCAGAGCTGTGTAGCTTCCGTGGCATTTTTTTGTGTTCTTCTCTTCGTCTTCCCTGATTTATCTTCTCTGAAACATCCTTCTGTTTTGATGGATTCTCACTTTTACTTTTCTCTGAAATCTGTGAACTGGCGGAAAAGTGGAAGCCCTGCACGCAATTTAAGAAATGAAAAAAAATTACTGTGTGGCCTTTATCATAATGCATGGGGGTGGGGTGGGGGTGGAAGGGTGGGGAGGTGGGGGTGAGGAGCATGCACACCCAAATTGTCATGAACATAAATCTGTTCACCTATCAACAAAGTTCAGGTCAGAGGGAGGGAGCCTCGACTGGCATGCAAGTCTGGTGTAGACAAATCAAAAAAATGATTTTAACATGTTCAGAAATATTCAACAGGATATAACTCTAGTATAGACAAATATTAAAATTGTTTTGAATTAAAAAAAATAGTTCAAATCTGAAAAAAAAGGAGTCTTAAACAGGAGACGACTGTAGTACAGTCAAATGTAAAAGTTTTTTTTTTTTTAAATCCCTATAATTAAGGAGTTTTTAAAGGGAGGTAAATCCAGTATACATCAAGACAAAAATGTTCCAGGCAAAACTGCAAAAAAAAACAGCACGTCTTTCTTGTGAAGATCTTTCCTGTGAGGTTTCATGGTATAACACATCGATGATCTTGAAGACAGAAGCGAAGCAGCTGGCTGTTGGATTGCTGCCCTTGTTGCTAACATCTCCGTCGTCATTGCGACTTGTGACGCTGTTGCCAGCCTTGTACTTGCCGTACCTCTGGCAGGCTTGCTGCATGGTCAGGATGAACTCTGGGATTCCTTTCTGCAACGACACAGGGTTGGAATGGAACCATGGCACCTGCTGTTTCAGGATTTATCGTCTGCAAACTTCTGTGAAAAAACGGAAAAAAAAAAAAAAACACACACACACACAAACACTAAAGTAAGAAAAGGGCAAAGGTTACTGTGTAGGGGCGATTCTGTGAACCTTTCACGAGGCTCCCGTTGGCTATTGTTTTCAACTTTAAAGTAAGAAAAGGGCAAAGGTTACTGTGTAGGGGTGATGTAGCGAACCTTTCACAAGGCTCACGTTGGCTATGTTTTTAACTTTAAAGTAAGAAAAGGGCAAAGGTTACTGTGTAGGGGTGATGTAGCGAACCTTTCACAAGGCTCACGTTGGCCATTGTTTTCAACTTTAAAGTAAGAAAAGGGCAAAGGTTACTGTGTAGGGGTGATGTAGCGAACCTTTCACAAGGCTCACATTGGCTATTGTTTTTAACTTTAACGTAAGAAAAGGGCAAAGGTTACTGTGTAGGGGGGTGATGCTGTGAACCTTTTACAAGGCTCCCGTTGGATATGTTTTCAACTTTAACCTGCGATGTGCCTATACAATGTATAGGAATTCAGCTTGTTGATGTGTGAAGCAAACATAATTTTATATTATAGTGTACCTGCTGACCAAACGCTCTTTCATCTTGCATACCAAGAAATGTAACCAGAGTTGCTTTCCTTGCATGAACTAGCTGATTTGACTTCATGAAGGCCAGTGTTTAACTGATTGGTCAGAATCTTAACAGGAAGGTTCCGGTGTGTGTTGCAGTGCTGTCGGTCTTTACCTTGGCAGCCCAGTTGACCATCCAGGTGGGGATGTTGCCCCTGGGGTTGTCATAATAGTACATGAAAGCTGAAAACAACAATCACTGTGATAGTACAGGCTGACACTCCTGGAAAACAAGACAAAAACACAGAGGAACAGGCAAAAGAAAAGGAAAAGAACATGCACACACGCACACACACACACGTACAGAACAAAAAAAGAAATCAGAAGAGGAGCCAAGAATAATGGTCATACCGACAATGATGCTGTAAACAGCATCTGATAAAGGCACATGACCTCTACCACATCTGCATCACCAAAGACAATTTCCCACCATTTGTGTTACTGTTGTGCTCTCTTTATCTGTTTTATATAAAAACTACATACACACACATACACACCTATGCTCAGAGAGAGAGAGAGAGAGAGAGAGAGAGAGAGAACATAAAAGAAATCAGAAAAAGAGCCAAGAATAAATATACCAACAATTCTGAAAACAGTATCAAAGGGACGCAACCCCTTTAATCTAAAACACAGAAGGCATTTACCTCCCATTTGTGTTAATGAAATGTTTTTTTGTTCGTTTGTTTCTTACCTCACTGCCAATCCACACGTGATGGTCAACTGGTTCCAGTTGAGGGTCCTGAATAATCTCATTCCCCTCAGAATTTCTGGTCAATGAGAACTAATCAAGAGGAAAGCCTTGTTCATATGTTCTGGAGTTGTCCATTGTCACACAAATTCAGGTCTGGTTTATCTTCTTTCCTCCTGAGAAATTTAAGCACCGTAATTTTTTTTTGTAAGCTTTCTGAAGTGTTTGTTCTTTCTGGATTATCACAACACCATCCAACACATAGGCTGATAATTTAATAGTTAAACTGGAAAAGTTTCCTATCTACAAAAGTAAAATGCAAAAAAATGTCTTTAAGTGTAAACAGTAGTCATAAGAACACTAAAACATAAGACACATAACAGAAAATAGGACCCGACATTTTTCAAAGAAACTGGGATCCCTGTCTTTCTATTATTGATTTGTAATGTAGTGTTTTTGTATTTGTGAGCTTTTTTGTGCGGGGGGTGGGGTGGGGGATATGAGAAAGTGCTATTTGAAATATATCTGCCAAAGTAATAACGCTTACTAGGTTTTCTATCTATGCATGTGCACATCAGTTTTGATGCATTCAGGCTTGTAAGACCGTACTGGCGGATGGACGACCACATGGTCTGATATACTGCTGGTCAGTTTGGTGAACCTGTTCACTGGTGATACGACCAGTTTATCTGATGGTAAGAGCCACAGGAACACCTGGTTTCTGCTGCTTGGATTCCTCGCTCCAGATCCAGCATGAGGGTCCACGTCTCGCATGAATGAACCTTCTATGCATGGATACACACCAAACAAAACAAACACAGACAAAAAAAAAAACATCCCACGAAAATGAAAATGATGAAAGCACAAAGTTCAGCCTTGGACACCTACACTTGGTTCCAGACTTTCCATCGGAGGCAAGGACACAGGTTTGGGCGAAGCTGTCCACACGCACCACCCCAGGCTTTTCTGGCACGTTCGATGGCATGCTGCGTACCACTGCCACCCACATTTTGCTACCCCTGTGTTCCAAGGGGCGCAACTCTGCATGAAAGACGTACTGGACAGGGGTTAGGTTTGTGTCTGTGCAGATGGGCGCAAACTGTTTCTGGTTATTGTCAGGATTTGAATTATTCACAGGGACTTTCCTTAATGATAGTATTTAAGACCATGCTGATTTTTTTTCACCTTTTGGGGAGGGAAAGGAATGAGAAGGGGGGAAAAAAAAAAAAAAAAAACAGGACATGCACAAAGAATACATGTGCATGAGCATGAGCACACACACAAATACACACAGAGAACACAATCCATAAGCACATACACATGTACACATGTGTTTACACACACACACACACACACACACACACACACACACAGGCAACACAACCCATGAGCATGTGCCAACGCATTTGTGTATGCACATGCATGCAAGCACACACACACATATTAACCTACCACTAGAATTGCAAATGGGCACACACACACACACACACACACACACACACACACACAAATTACAGACAGGGATCTACAGAAAGAACCTGTTTACACTGTCTTACTACCCGACATAGTGGAAGTCTGCATGTTTATACAAGTACACCCTTCTGTTACATCTTTGTAAAATCATGCTACCACACACACATACACACACACACACACACACACACACACACACACAGAAACCTTCCTAGCTTCACCCTTCTTAGGAGTTCAGAAACAATGCCATCCTTCACCTCTGTTTCAAGTAGTACTGATTCACAAACATATATACACTGCAACGAGCCAGCATGACAAAGCGGTCAGCATTGCCGACTCCCAGCTGAGAGAGGGTCGGTTCAATTTCTATCAGAGCCACTGATTTGTAGGATTTTTCTGCCCTGAATGGCTCCTTCCCAGAACTGGTTTGTCATGGGGGGCCGAAATAGCTCAGTGGTAGAGCGCAAGACTCGTAATCTTGGGGTTGCGAGTTTGAACTTCCACCAGGCCGTTTCGGCACAGGGGGATTTTTATCCCTTGGAGTTAACATTGGCTCTGACTCCATTCTCCATGCAGTCCTTCGAATGAGACTATAAACCGAGGTTCCCTGTGTGAATGCACGCATAACATCTTGCACACATGTAAAATCCCATCACCAACTTTCAGAGAGAGAAGGCCAGTCTGGCCGTTGGTATGGATGATACGTGACACATAGCATGCACCTTTCCCGAAGTTGGAGTGTGGCTGCCTTAATGGTGGGATAAAAGACGGTCATACACACAAAACTCCACTCCCTTTGTTGGGTAGATGGGATTTATCCCTGCCTTTTTATACAGGGAGTGTCCACAGGAGTATCAGCCTGAGTACACAGAAGAAGGTTTGTCAAGGTTCTTTGGAGAAGACTGGAACCACATAGTCCATATACAGCCAGCCACTTAATGGAATAGTGTTACTCAAATTTCCCGACCAACACTGCAGGTGTCTGAATCTCTCAAGCCTGGTTTACACCACCGCATATATTACGCAAGTAGAGCACAGCCCTGTGATGCAGTCGCAGACCTGAATGGAAATCCACAAAATAATCTTCATATTCCTTATTGATTAGCACACACACAAAAAAATGTCTCAATTCTGTGGCCCTTCATGCCCTGTTCTCAAGGCGACGTCAGTTCTATTTCCTCTCCAAGTCCACACCCTTGGTGAAGTTCTGTCAGGGTGACTGGTCTTGGCAAAATTCATGGCCACTGCCAGTGGAGAGATCAGGTGGCTCCCTCCAGAGGGACAGCTCACCGGCGCTGGCTCCGCGACTAAACGACTGGTTGGTTGGGAACTTAGTCAGTGGTGTCCTGTGTATAGTGGATCTGAACAGGTGCCACTGAACACCATCAAAGTGATTCGGCAGCAGTGCAGGGTCTTCTCATGTGGGTTGCCTCTTAATGACTTGACATTTGAGCGCTTCCAGTGGGTCGCTGGTGCCGGGCTGTGTGTGGACAGGGAGGTGGAATGAGTGGCATGGGTGTAACTCCACTGAAGTGGCACGGAAAATCAACAAAAAAAACAAACACAAGATGCAAGGCATATAAACGTACTTCCAGTTTAACTTGAATATGTGTGTACATGTCAGGAGCATGTTTACTATGAAAATACCCATGATCTACCAGTCAGTTATTAGATCTAAAGCTATTTAAAAATCTGTCAAATATGACAAAAGAGGGGGGGGGGGAGGGGGAGGTGAAAAACGTCACAATCAAACACGTGTCATAATGTATTTCGTCACTGAGCCATAAAGAAGAAAAAAAGGTTCTGGGCTGGCCATCATAGCCATTAGTAACAGCTATTCCGGTAAAAAAAAAAAAAAAAAAAAAAAAACATCGGGCATCATCCGCGACCCATAATGAACATTCCTACACATTTTCAGAAAGATCAGCCCAGAAGTTTTGTCTGGAGCGAGTGGAGCACATTTTGACCCTGTTCTATAAGAACTGGGAGTACAAAAAAACACAAAAAATACATACATCTATATATATATATATATATATATATATACACATATATATATACATGCACTGTATGCTGATAAAAAAGATATATGATATACATAAACGTACAGTGCAACTGTAAGTTTGAAAAAAAGATGGATGTTAAACTAAAAATTTTATAAAACTATTTCATTTCAGGAAACTTTTAATTTGTACATTATAAATGCACGTGACAAGTTCCACAGTGCTTTATAGCTTTTACAGTGAATAAGTGAAAGGGTAATGAATGATATACAAACATCCCAAGGGTAGACGATACAGTTTCACTAAAATTACACTACACAAGCACCTGTCATTATCACTACCATTATCATCCTTATCAACATAATCATCATCACTATTGTTATAAATATAACTATAAGTAGTAATATCATTTTCCTTTATCAATATTAAGTAGTACTATCATTCCAATGAAAAAAAAAAAAACAGGTACAAAAAAGGATACCTCCCTGTTGGACATTGGGAATGGAAAAATGGTCTCCCAAATCACCAAACGCTGTCCATTTTCCTCCGTTTCACAAACGTCTGAAAAAAGAATCATCATCAGCTTATCATGGCCATTACATGCATTCAGACCGCAGTCCCTTGATACGTTACACATAGCATGCACCTTCCCCGAAGTTGGAGTATGGCTGCCTGTATGGCGGGATGAAAAAAAAAAACCGTCATACACACAAAACTCCACTCCCTTTGTTGGGTAGATGGTATTAATTTTTGCCTGCCTATACAGGAGTGTCCGCAGGAGTATCAGCCTGCGTACGCAGGAAGGAAGGAAGGAAAACCAGGCATCTAAGAAAAAAAAAACAAGAAGAAAGTTGATAAGAGATCAATAAATCACTGGTTTCAACATACAAACACAACAAAACAGTTACCTGTTTAGGCAATCTGAGGCTAACTGGATAAAGCCCTATTCCACCGCACCAAACCAAAACTAATACGTCATGGAGGATTTCACCAACTCTAAACCCCTGTCAATGCTTCAGAATCAGATTAATTTTTTGCCCCACCGGTTCTGCTCCAAAGGTCACTCAGGGTCGAGGAGGAGAGACAAATGGTAGACCAGAACATTTTCAAGTAGCTTCTTCCTTCCTCCCCCCCCCCCCCCCCACTCTCCTCCCCTCCCTACCCCTTCGCTTCAACCCCACTACCAACGGAAGCAAATCGAAGTAACTCAGAACATGTCCCCCCCCTTGTATATGCTGAGGATTCTTTCAGTACAAACAGGTGTTCCACCTTCTGAGGGTTATGTATGAGTAATTCCCCCTTTCTGTAATTGTCTTCATCTCTGCATTTCAATGCTGATGTTTCTGTCCTTTTTTCTCTCCCCCTGTCTTCAACTGTTTCTCTGCCTCTGTGAACCACTCTCCTGTCTTTTTTCCTCAAAAACTCTTTCACACTTTTCATGATGTATCACATACCTGCCTTTTTTTTTTTTTTTTTTTTTTTTTTTTTTTTTGCTATCGAGTGACATTCATTGTTTTTGTTGTTTGTTTCTTTTTCAGCATTGACACCCACCTCCCCCCCCCCCCTTTTTTTCTTTTCTCCCGGATGTGACCTCTCTATCCTGTATAACCTCTGACGTCATTTCAAGGCACTGTGTGACTGGCTGCACTACAGCAGTAAAAACTACCATTCAGAATGTGCAGCAGTCTTCGCTAACCAAGCCATGACAGTACAAAGCAACACAAAAGGGCAGAGTGCAAAGTAGCTTGCTCAAATTAAAACACAACAGAAAACAGACCAGAAAGTTTTCTCAAGTAAGTCTTCTTCACACTTCTTCACGCACAACAGACACAGAGCATGCACTACATGATATTCCCCACAAAGCCATCAGCATGACAATAACAATGTTTGAGAGTGGTGAAGTCACCGTTTCAGATTCTCCTAGAGCAAAGTGCATTCGCACCCTAAAAGAAAACTAGCTGGGGATCACACTTCCAGTTCCAGCAAGAACTCTGAAGAGTAGAGATTAGCCTGAAACCTTCAAATGCTGACAGTTTTGCTTCTTTTGCCGTCTGGGTACTTTCACTCTCAGATGAGTGCCAGGTTGGAAGCATTCAAAGGGAGCATACTCCCTTGGCACAAATGCGGTCAGTTGATGAAAAACATCCAAAACCACTCTTATTTTCATCGAGCAGGAGTTTGTATTCATTCTGTACTTTATCTGTCTGTGTCCTTGATGGTAACTAACCCCCTCTTTTTCTAAGTTTTGCTTCATTTTCTGCTCTCAGTCACTCCATTCTGAAACTTCTGTAATGACTCATCAACTAGCAGTTTTGTGACTCATGGCAAAAAAAGAGCTGAAGTTTTGCTTGTCAGATAAGGCTTATGAGAGTTTTTCTTTCAGTTTGCATACCTCCCCAACAGCCAACTGAACAGTGTGTGATGAAACCTTTAAGAAATGATACACCTTCATACCTTTCCACGAGCATTCACAACGTGATTTTTAGTTTCACACGGTACTATAATCCCTTTTACACATGAACTCAAACACCGAAGAAGAACAGAAATTCAGATGGCAAGGACAGGAGGGAAGGGGAAGTGGGAGGAGGAGAGGTGGTGTGAGAGGGGGGAGGGAAGAGATGGAAGGTGGAAATGTGACAGCAAAGTATCTGGGCACATTGTATTAGAAAGTCCATGTAAACAAGTAATGCAGTAAACAAAAAATAATAATGTAAAAAACAACTACAACAACAACATTCTCAACCTCAAGTTACGCATAGCAAAATGTAGATGAATAGCAGCAATGGGGGGTAGATAAAAAAACAGTGAAAAGTGTTTTACTCTGTTGTCTTTTCAGCGAGTAGAATATGGTGCACAATTGCAAGAACCCCAAATCTGTGTGTTTGTAATGCAGGCAAAACCCAGTGACTTGAACATACACCAGTGCAAGTGCGCGAGAGAGGAATCTGTTAAACATGTCTACATTACCAAACACCAGTGCAAATGTGAAGAGAGGAATCTGTGAAACATGTCTACATTACCAAACAAATGACATGTACAGAATAGCCCTGGGAGTTCCCCTTTACGCTTCCATTTTAGGGACATATCATGAAGCTGGCATTTTGCCCCTGGATGCTTATCGAAAATTAGCCTGTGCTAAATACATTCTAAGATGTTCTACTGTTCAGAACTCAAATGAGGATGAACTTGACATGCGATCTGATTTAGATTTTCCAAAACGCGCAAAAGCAATATGATCAAATAAAACCATCCTTACGTACTCCTCAAACCTGTTGAAATCTGCCAAAATTGATCACAAACCACCGCTCCACGTTATCCCCTGAGTCCCATTCCTAGTTGGGAACTCATCCCGGCAAGGTTTGATTATAAATACACTGACTTGCAAAAGAATGTCAATAATAACGTCCTAGGTGCTATGGCCAAGTCACATATTGACGATAGTTACCCTAATCACTTAAAAGTTTATACAGACGGATCCCTATTAAATGGCAATGCTGGTTCCGGCTTTGTTATTCCTGCTTTGAAAGCAGATAAATCTTTTCATCTTGGAAAGGGGTTTTCTGTCTTTACGGCTGAACTGATAGCAATTCTAATGGCTCTGCATTATATTATTGACATTCCACGTGATTTTTCTAGAATACTTTTTTTGTGTTGATTCCAAATCTGTTCTTCAAGCAATGGAATCTGTTGCTGCTACCAATCGCGCCGAGATATATCACCGAACTAAAAATTCTGATCATTTCCTTACATCTAGAGGGGAAAACAGTGGACTTTTGCTGGATTCCGTCACACTGTGGGATTGTAGGAAATGAATGGGCAGACAGAACTGCCCGTATGGGATCCAAAAACTCTGAAAATTCTGTCTATGTCAAAATACCCTTGAGTCTTCACGAAGCCTATGGACTCTTAAATAAAGTCTCTTTTGAGTCTTTTTATAAGCTGTATAAAGATTCAGTTCTCTTTAAAATACATGTACAAGATTCTTCACTGAGTTGCTGTTCAAGAACTCAGAAATCTACCCGTCCATCTAACTCGTCCAATCAAATTCGTAAACTGTATACAAGACGCATGTACATGTACACAAATTTCGGAAACTGGAATCTCTCTTATGTAGGCTCAAAGTTAACGCTCTTCGTACAAAATTCCACAGAAATTTACAATGCGCTTGTGGAGCAGTCGACAGTTTCAATACTCTGCATTTTCTTTTTAACTGTTCCTATTTTAACTCATCTCTCTCCAACTTCCGACAAAAAGATTCCCCATGCATTTTCCAGAATCTCCACGCCTTTTTTACATTTGTAAATTTGTTGATGTTAAGCCCAGTTGGCTCATTTGTGTAAATATTTCCTTTTTTTTTGTTTTTTTTTTTTTTTTTGTTTTTTTTTTTTTTTTTTTTTGCTTTGTAATTTATCTTTTTAAATTGTTACATTTAGAACAGTATTTTCTTTTCAATAGTCAAAGTCGCATACACACACACACACACACACACACACACACACACATTCGTACGCAGGCCTATACTAGCATTTTGCATACATTATTTCCATTTCTCTAATCCACTCATTTCTGTATTATTTTGTCTAATATCACTTTAAGTGAACAGACGTTTAAACTGAAGAACTAACTAACACACGTGTACATACACATACACACACACGTGCGTGCACACACACACACACACACACACACACACACACACACACACACACGCACACACACACACATACACACACACACACACACACACACAGAACTCTTCATGGAAGGACTAGCAAAAAAGTTCCAAGGCTGGAGAAATTTGACTTTTTTTTTCACTATGCACCTGGGCTTGGGGATAAGAAAAATTCCATTATCCCAACAACGGTTTCACTAGCCTGAGACCAGACAGATGTCACCACATTCCTATATGTGTGCGTGCATGCATGCATGTGTGCCTGTGCACATGAGTGTGATTCTGAAAGCAAGTAGACTTCAAGTGAAAAGCATGATATCCTGATAAGGAAATCCCGCTTCACATTGCGCAGTGTGGTTGTTAGAGTGATGAGGGAATCACTTCCTTCAGCGCAGACAATAACTCCTAGTCACCGTTGTCTTTCCATCAAACCCATCTTTCCATGTTTGATTACTGTTTTGAATCTACTTGCAAAGTGAGCCGACTGCAGGTGGAAATCTAAACAAATCTGAAAAATTATTGATAAAGCTCATCAAAAAAGACGTTGACAACCGAATCACAGGACAAAAAACACGATGCGTTTCAACCTCTTAGGTCTTCTTCAGGCAAGATACACCACACTCAGGACGATGAGATGTGTCACACTGTCTCTCTCCTGACAGTCTCGTTTTCATTCAAAGCCCATCTTGCGCCGAAATGGATGAAGGTAAGTGATAGCTCGATCATTTCCATTGTCCTGAGTGATGTGTGTCTTGCCTGAAGAAGACCCACGAGATCAAAATGCGTCATGCTTTGTCTTGTGCTTCGTTTTATCAACATTTTCCAGTGGAGTTTTATCACTGATTTTTCAAATTCATCGTTTAGAAACTACAGTTTTTCTCAACCTGGAGAGATGTTTTCATATCATTATGCAGGACAGGATAGTGGAAAAGAGACAACAATGGCAACAAAGCAGAATGAAAGCCCAACTGGACGACCTAAAAAAACAGGCCACTGTACATCTAAAAATAACTCTCTCTGTGGCACCAGTAGGATTATTCTAACTGTATCAGCTTCAAGTACAGTGAGTGAGAATGGCAAAGTCAGTGGCCATTTCAGAGCAACTGAAAAGTTTTCAAAGAAATGGCCAGTGCAGACAGCAAATTTCCGAGTCGCCTGACAGGTAAATCCCAGCTGGCAAACCACATTAGCACTTGCCTAGCGCGACTGGGTGACTGAATTTGTGCAAGTCTGATGTTCATGGTAGTTGTCTCACTGAAACAATACCACTTCCTTGGCTTTAAAAAAGAAGTTAAAAAAAAAAAAAAAAACACTTCTGTCAAAATCCTGCGGACAACCAGTACCACCAGCTTGATTTCTTTAAGCATCGACATATTATGTCAAAACACCATTTTATGAGCTGTGATCTCTAAACGCACTTAGTGAAAACGTACACGTGTGACAGCTGGTTGAAACATGATACCTTTGACGTACGCATCCCAGTGCTGGCGGTACGATAGTCCATGAAGACCTCAGCACACACCTCCGGTGGAATCCCCTCCAGCACGCCATAGGTTTTGTACTGGTACAGCCCGGAGTCCTGGACAACCAACAGCAGGATCACGTGCAAAAGAAAGAAAACAGCCAAACGTCATAGGGACTGTCATGGAAGGGCATAGTGGTACCTTTCACAGAACAGTGCTGGTTCATGATGCGTTGCTCCACTAATCCATTATTCCCACCATCTGGGGGCTAAGTAGCTGGTGTCCTGCATTTCTTGAAACAAAAGCAGCAGGTGCCACTGAACACGGTCAAAATGATTCAGCAGCAGCGCTGTGTCTCCTCTGGTGAGTTGCCTCAGGATGATCTGATAGCGACTGCTTCTTGTGGACATCCAGTGCTGAGACTGCAACAGGACGGCCTTCAGTGTGGATGTGCATGGTGGGGAAGGGGGGGGGGGGGGGGGGGGGGGGGGGGGCCCAGTGAGGAGTGGGTGAAATGCCACTGAGATGACACAGAAGATGATAAGTTGACAAACTGGAGAAAACACACACACACACACACACACACACACACACACACACACACACACACACACACACACACACACACACACGCACACCAGATAAATTAATTTAACAAAAGAGTCCAAGCATAACTGATTGGCATAATTAAGATGTGAGGATTAATATTTAATATAGCCCATGATGATCTACGGCATCAAACCAAGACAGAGGGTACAGAGCTGCAGATGCAGATGCAGCTTTGGGGCAACTGTCAAGACATCACAAAGTCTGTGGGATTCATTGTTGAGACAGAATTTGAGGATCTGACATAACCAATAAAATCGACTGCAGAAGAAGAAGAAAATATTCAACACAGTTCAGGCACTAACAGAAAGCAATTACAAAAAAAAATCTTTATGAGAAATATTCTCATGACTGATAATTCTCCTTAATCCAGTATGAAGCACTATAACTAATATATGTAATAACAGATTAAAACCATTTAACTCCAAGCCAGTTCAGGCCTAGTTCAATTCTTTTTATACAGAGTCTGTAAATAAAAGTAGCATAACTCTCCGCCCAACAGTTAAACATGTGCTCTGTCACAGAATCTGTCACCACATACCAGCATGGCAGCCATGTAACACACAGAACTGGCTCAACTTGTCATAGAGCCTGTAGACAGAGTTGCAACACACAGAACTGGCTCACCTTGTCATAAAGCCTGTAGACAGAGTATGGAACACACAGAACTTGGCTCATCTTGTCATAGACCCTGTACACAGAGTATGTAACACACAGAACTGGCTCACCTTGTCATAGAGCCTGTACACAGAGTATGTAACACACAGAACTGGCTCAACTTGTCATAGAGCCTGTACACAGAGTATGTAACACACAGAACTTGGCTCACCTTGTCATAAAGCCTGTAGACAGAGTATGGAACACACAGAACTTGGCTCACCTTGTCATAAAGCCTGTAGACGGAGTATGTAACACACAGAACTTGGCTCACCTTGTCATAGAGCCTGTAGACTGAGTATGTAACACACAGAACGTGCTCACTTTGTCATAGAGCCTGTAGACAGAGTATGGAACACACAGAACTTGCTCACTTTGTCATAGAGCCTGTAGACAGAGTATGGAACACACAGAACTTGCTCACTTTGTCATAGAGCCTGTAGACAGAGTATGTAACACACAGAACTTGGCTCACCTTGTCATAGAGCCTGTTCACAGAGTATGTAACACACAGAACTGGCTCACCTTATCATAGAGCCTGTTCACAGAGCATGTAACACACAGAACTTGCTCAACTTGTCATAGAGCCTGTAGACAGAGTATGTAGCACACAGAACTTGCTCAACTTGTCATAGAGCCTGTAGACAGAGTATGTAACACACAGAACTTGCTCACTTGTCATAGAGCCTGTAGACAGAGTATGGAACACACAGAACTTGCTCAACTTGTCATAGAGCCTGTAGACAGAGTATGGAACACACAGAACTTGCTCAACTTGTCATAGAGCCTGTAGACAGAGTATGTAACACACAGAACTTGGCTCACCTTGTCATAGAGCCTGTAGACAGAGTATGTAACACACAGAACTTGGCTCACCTTGTCATAAAGCCTGTAGACAGAGTATGCAACACACAGAACTTGCTCAACTTGTCACAGAGCCTGTAGACAGAGTATGTAACACACAGACCTTGGCTCATCTTGTCATAGAGCCTGTAGACAGAGTATGTAACACACAGAACTGGCTCACTTTGTCATAGAGCCTGTAGACAGAGTATGGAACACACAGAACTTGGCTCACTTTGTCATAGAGCCTGTAGACAGAGTATGTAACACACAGAACTTGGCTCACCTTGTCATAAAGCCTGTAGACAGAGTATGTTACACACAGAACTTGGCTCACCTTGTCATAAAGCCTGTAGACAGAGTATGTAACACATAGAACTTGGCTCACCTTGTCATAAAGCCTGTAGACAGAGTATGTAACACACAGAACTTGGCTCACCTTGTCATACAGCCTGTAGACAGAGTATGTAACTTGGCTCACCTTGTCATAAAGCCTGTAGACAGAGTATGTAACACATAGAACTTGGCTCACCTTGTCATACACAGCCTGTAGACAGAGTATGTGACTTGGCTCACCTTGTCATACAGCCTGTAGACAGAGTATGTAACACTCACCTTGTCATAAAGCCTGTAGACAGAGTATGTAACACTCACCTTGTCATAAAGCCTGTAGACAGAGTATGTAACACTCACCTTGTCATAAAGCCTGTAGACAGAGTATGTAACACTCACCTTGTCATACAGCCTGTAGACAGAGTATGTAACACTCACCTTGTCATACAGCCTGTAGACAGAGTATGTAACACTCACCTTGTCATACAGCCTGTAGACAGAGTAGCCATGGCACTGGACAAACAGATCCCATCCGTCCAGTCGAGGGTTCTCCAGCTCACAGCACGCCTGAATGAACTCCTCGTCTCTCTGAATCCTGCGGCCATGGCGACGACCTTCGCTGCAGGCAGATGGCGGAGAGTCCACTGCCTGCAACTGGTATGGACAGTGTGTTTGAAAAGGAGGGTGCTGTTGCTGTTGCTGCTACAATGACAGTAATGATGCCGAATGTTCATGGGATTAATCAAGAACAACTTATCAAAGGCACGGGCAAAGAGTTGTAAGTTCACTACAGCAGTAAAGCATACACTGACCAAGAATTTTCAGACTGAACTGTAATTTGTGTGACATGATCTAATACATCACCATTGCCAGATAATTTGTGTGTGACATGATCTAATACGTCACCATTGTCAGATGATTTGTGTGACATGATCTAATATGTCACCATTGTCAGATGATTTGTGTGACATGATCTAAATATATCACCATTGTCAGATGATTTGTGTGAGATGTTCTAATACATCACTATTGTCAGATGATTGTGTGACATGATCTAATACGTCACCATTGTCAGATAAATCACAGGACAATGCAGCTTTACAATACCCCAGAAAAACCCATAATAACTCCTAATAACCAATAACTAACCACAATACAACATACACAACTGTGAAGTGATATAAATGAGTAAGAAATACAACTTGAACCTTAAGCCTAAACACTCAAAATGAGACTGTTTTGTCAGGTGACCGACATCACAGTATAGATAGTTCCCTGATCGCTCTAACTCACTAGCAGTAGCACTCATGTCTTATCAGGACTCAGGACTTGTACATTGCTGGAACCTTCCTAGGTTATGAATAGCAAATAGTCTTATCTATGCTGGCAAGTTGCAGAATTCAGTTGCCTGTAATTCTGTAGCCCACACATGATATCTTTCCGGCAATCAATGTATCTTCTTCACATTATCAGCATAGCAGTACTTTTATTACAATGATCAATCTGTTTCCTGCTTTGACGAACATTGGTTTCTTTGATTTGTACCTGCTTAACATTTTATAGCATATGATAGGATATGTATAACTGCTGAATATCATTGAAAAATGATGTAAGAATACATCATTCTTATTATTTACAAGCATATAAGTTAGTTTGTTTTTGTTTATCAACAAAGTGGTTGCAATGCTATAGGAAGCTAGTTATATTTTGAATGTTATATTTTTTATATCCTATAGTTCAAAGGTGATTTTACACTATGCACATCAATTTGAATACCCATTCACCCCCCCCCCCCCCCCCCCCCCCGTCCTTTCTTATCCCGTGAATATATATGGTCTTTAAGTCTGTGTGCGTGTGTGTGCATGTCATACCATGTCATAACATTACATTATATGCTCAACTGCCATCCAAAGTACCAATGTTAAAGGTTGACAATGAGTAAAACTAAAGCATACTGTGACAAATAGCAAACATTTCCCCATCTGTGGTCTGTTGTCGATGCATCTTGTGGTTTCATTATGATTATTTGGGTTATTTTCTGTGTTATGGGTTATCATGGGTTTTTGTCTCTCACCCTGTGTGATCCGATATGTGACCAAACCTGAGAGTCAGACTTCTCGTAATGAAAGTAAAACAAACGGTTTTCACATTCGTAAGATATTGAAACTGCAAGGCTCATTAATTCTGCTGTACATTATACACCATTACAGTGTAAATAACAATAGATTAAGAAGTAGGCTAATTAACAATGCATTCAATTCGAACATCGCTAGAAAAACTTCCCATCTCCCTGGAATTCTTTCCCCACGACACACGAGGATCCACCTACGATAAATCGATTTGTAGGTCGAATAAGAGGAAGTGGAAAAATCTGCTAAAAAAAAAAAAAAAGAGTAAGTCGAGCAAAGTCCACAACCACGCTCACGTGCTGTACTCTCATTCATTTCCTTCCGTCAGCTTCAGCCACTGAATGAGCCGGGAAGGTTTGCAGAATCTTTCGATTTGTTACAACGCAATGGCCACTGACAACAACCTTCCATACAAATGCCTTATAAAATAATGTGTGTGTGGATGTAAGGTCAGTCGCAAACAATAAACAGTCAGTCCATAACCTTTATCATGTGTTCGATGTCGAAGATCAGGGTCTCTGCATCAGTATCGGTTCAGTTGTTATTGTGGCAAAATTAGTGAAAGGGACGTTACTCCAACATTAAAAACAGATTTTTCTTTGGTTTTTGTCCAAAGATGTGTAAAACAGCAAAACCGTTTATTCACACGCTTTACAAAGTACAGCGAGGAGAAAGGGGATGGAGAGGAGGGACGGTGTGAGAGGGGTGGGGTGAGGGTGTGGAAGCTACCATTCGTTAAGAAAGTCAGCTCACAACATCAGAAGAGAGTCTGTTACCATTTTGTGAAGCCATGAAGATATTCATAAGCACGCCCTCAGGTCGCTAAATAATGGCCATACGGTGCAGCTGTCAGCCTCGAAGAACAATCACATTCTGCCAAGGTGTTGTGTAGCATAGCAAATATCTGGATCCTCTTCATATGGTTTATAAAGCCTTATGGCGAAAGCTTGGATGTGTCTGGAGTTACAGTGTGATCACCTGTCGGCGAAACGGCAACGAGTGGTGTTGCAGGATGCAGCAGTTCGCTTGGTGGTGGCATCTTTCTCCGGTTTACTAAAGTCATAAAATACGGGCTGGTACACCCATGGGAGGCGTTCTGTTGTGTCGCGTGCGGTGCGTCGACTTTTACACGTGTTATATGTCTATGGTGCGGTGGTCACACAATATGTAATCTGCCAGGGAGCAGTTATGCCCTTGACGTTTAAATGGGATGCCCCAGTACGTGCATGCAGCTAAAGTAGACACAGTGCAGGCTTCAAAGGGTGGTGCACGATTGCGCCCGATTGGTTGGTTCGACAGTTGAAGGCAGTACTTTCTAGGTCCCACTGGCATGTTCGGTTTTTTTTTTTTTTTTTTTTTTTTTTTCCATCTGTCTAGTTTTCAGGCCGAAAGAGAAAGTAGAAGCCATTTTTGTTATGAAGCTGCGAAATACGTTTTAACGCTTATGCTTTATCTAGAATGTTTCTATTCCACATCCATTTTACTCCTAATTTGAGGAGGTAAGTGATCGTTCGTTCTTTGTTTTCATTGTCTTGAATGTTGTGAAGGAGACCAAAGAGGTCAAAATGTGTAGTGTTTGTCTTTTATTTTCTTTTTTTTTTTCTTTTTTTTTTTTTTTTTTTTTTTTTTTTTTTTGTAATTTTCGTTTGGCGGGATAGTGATTTTTTTTGTTTATCTTGAAGTAAGTGTCATCTAATCCTGTATCACATGCCAACCAGCGTAGAAGTTATTGTTACATTTTGGCTTTTTTTTTTTTTTTTTTTTTTTTTTAAAGGATAGAGAGAGTAGAGCGTAGAAATAGATATAGAGTAGAGCGTAGAAATACCACTGTTAAACAAGCAAGGTAAAAATTTCGGGGAATTACAGTATAGGTCAAGTAATAATAATAATTAAAAAAAAAACCTGCGATGCCCTTGAATTTAGGGGTCAATAAATTAGTTCAATATCTTTTTTTTTTTTTTGGTCAGCAAGGATAGCACAGTATTTGTGAACTCCTTGTGCTCCTGTTCCATTGAAAGGACAAAGGATTTGGGGATGAAACATTTAGCTGACAATAGAAAAGTGGCGGCTCATAATAGGCCTAAATCTGACTTTGAAGTATGTCCATGTCCCTTATGTCTGTGAAATGGACTGAACACCTCACAGAAAATGAGTACTTGGGTGCGTCAGTCCAGAAAGGAAGCATTCCAGGAATATCTGGTGGTGTAAAACATACTACAATAATTTGAAAACTAATTCAAAAGAGCTAAGGCAGTAAAAAGGAACACCCAGCGTGGCGTGGTCCGATCTGGCAAGCGCGCAAGGATTAGTCCCCCACGAGATGATTCAACTAGCCCTAAAGATGTCCCATCTCCCAAGGAACATCCATGGAAAGCTGAAGCAGAATTTTCGTGGCTACTCAAGAGGATTTACCACAGACACGCAACAGGTTGGATCAGTTGAAAGTTGACATAATAAGGTGTGCAGTTTCTCTAATACTGTTGGTGTTGGCAATGGAGGTCATCTTGAAGGCAGCAGTTAGCCGAACAGGCTCAGCAGGCCTTGGACATGTCCTTCATGAGCCATCATGGTGGTCACAACAGTCCTTTCTACCACGGGAGGCAAAAACACACAAACGTCTGCGGCCTTAGACTAATTAATTGCTTCATCCAGGATGAGTTTCAAACCAAACAAACGGAGTCTCTCACTGTGGCCAAAATGCTGAAACAGTGACGTTCACGGTCGCCAAAGAAATTATTCTAACGGTAAGAAAGAAACATTCAGAGCCTCTGAAGGCGACATGATGACTCCTTAGAACATACAATCAGGGGAAATGGAACTGAGCCAATGGCAAAAAAAAAAACCCTGCAAGCACTATATAGTAGCTCCCAGTTTGGCCCCCATGATAACCATTAATCCAGCTGCTCGTAGTTCATGTTAAGTCCATGTTAAATCCAAGGTACTGTGACCTCCCCTGATATACAATATCAATACTAGCACAGTGGAATCAAAGGAGGCAAAAAAAACAAACAAACAAGACAAAAAATTGGCATAGTGCCTCATCTGGTCTCACTTACTCTGCGCTATACCGTCGCCCAGCAAAGCTCAAGATACTCTGAAATTCCATCGTTGTAGAATACAAAGTGGGAAAGGAGAAATTGCTAACCATGACTGAAAACTTGGGGTACAAAGTTGAGATCCTTCCTAGCGCAAAAATGAAAGTTTGGAGGAGTTTGAGGACGCAGTAGACTTGGAAAAGAAAGTCTCAATATCAGGAAAAATAACAGGATTCATGCAAACCAACAGGTAGGGAGTGGAATGAACAGAATTGATTGTCGGTGAGAAAGCAAAAAGCAAAGAGAGACATGTTAGTGCAAGAGCTGAGAAAGATGTGGACGCCAAAAGAACCCCAAGGCAGTCCTACAAGATCAACAAGCACCAAAGTGGGAAAGGCTTCACAAGACTTAGACTTCCCAGTTAAACTGAGACAGGTGTATAACAGGTATGTGGTTAAGACACCTGTCTCAAGGTGTCTTGGCCTAGAGGACCCTGATCAGCTAGGATTTGCAGGTTCGAATCATGGCAGCGAAAAAAAAAGTGACAGGTATAGGGCATCCCTTCACGAACTAATGCCGTAAAAAGCATTCATTCAAAATGAAAAAAAAAATCAATAGCCATCGCCCCTATCTACAGACAAGCAGTCAGTCTGACATAAAGGCATGCAGAAAGACAGAGAAAGACAGAGAGACACACAGACAGACAGGTGAGTTCATGTGTGTGTGTGTGTGTGTGTGTGTGTGTGTGTGTGTGTGTGTGTGTGTGTGTGTGTGTGTATGCATGTAAAAGATAGAAAGAAACTCGTGGGAGAGTATGTAAGCAGAATATCTGCAGAGAAGAAGCCCCCATCACCACCACACCCTCAATCACCCACCCCCCCCCCCCGCCAAAAAAAAAAAAAAAAAGGCGATGAATTCATTATACTCTACGAAGTCCGGGCCACATACAGGTCCTCAAACAGTCAAACCTCTCAGAGAGCAAGGAGATCAGATATTTAAAGATAAATGAGAGAATAGCATGAATCAATTGCGGTCATACACCACCAACTAGTGAAATAACGGGGGTAGGAAAAGAAATCTTTCATGAGGCAGGCAACAGTCAACAGTTAATGACAAACGAAAAAGGGTTCATCTTAGTCCCGTGATGAGACCTTTATATACCCTTAACTCCAAACGAATGCTGTATTTGGCACTAATTGGCCTTGCAGAACGTGTAGGCCTCCGTCGGTCGTAGCTGACCATGGATAGAGTATATCCAGCCTAATATGTAGCTATCTGGGCTGTCTGCTCGACTCGAGCAGCGTCGTCTGTGGCTGTACAGACCAATGCGAGAGTAGCAGTCTGTCAAAGTGGTCACATCGAATGTTGGCGCTGGTTTGTTGGCTGTCATCCCTTTCTGCGAGCTCGCTTTTCTGCTGCAGCAGCTGTTAGTTTGTCTTCGCCAATCTGCAGCTGTTTCTTGAGAGTGCTTTTCCAGCTGCTTCGGTCTGTTGCAAGGTCCTCCCAAGAGTCAGTGTTGATCTCAAGCGCCTTCATGTCTCTTTCACAAACATCTTTGTATCAGCTATAGGCGGCCATTGCTTCTCTCTGCCCTGCGGCAAGCTCTCCATATAGGACGTCTTTTGGGATGCGACCGTCCTCCATGCGGTGAACATGGCCCAGCTAATGCAGCCGACGCTGTCTCAGCAGGGTATACGTGGTAGGGAGGCCAGCGCAAGACAGGACTTCGGTGTTTGTCACCCTGTTTTGCCAGGAGATGCCGAGTATATGCCGGAGGTGTCTGAGGTGGAAGAAATTGAGCCCTTTTTTTTTTTTCTTGCGAGCATGCGTGGTCCATGTCTCACTGCCATACAGCAAGGTGCTGAGAATGCAGGCGTTATACATAACCATCTTTGTCTTTGTGGTCAGCTTGGGATTTGTCCACACTCCTTGTGTGAGGCGAGCAAGTGTTGTGGCTGTCTTCCCGATCCTCTTGTCGATCTCAGAGTCAAGGGAGAGGTTATCGGTGATGGTGGACCCAAGCAAGTGAACTGATGGATGGCATCAAGCTCATGGTCATCAATGGTGATGGCTGGTGGTGAGGCGTGTCTTGACACAGGCGTGTCTTCGTCTTGCATATATGCAGACACAAAGCACATAGAACAAACCAGGAGACATCTCCAAATGTTTACCTGTATGTTCTATATGCTTTGATTGTGTCCACATATGTGCCAGACGAGCTGACGCTAAAACAGTATTCATTTGGAAATATGGACGTATAATTGTCTCACCTGGGGAGAAGGAGTTAGCATTAATTATTCAGGGTCGGGATGTTGACCAATGTTTCATCATGGAGGAAAGTAAAACCAACCAATCAGAGAAATTCCTGTTTGTTGTACCCTGGAAAAATAAGAGCAACAATGATTAAAAAAATATTTTATTTTATTTTATTTATTTTTTACTCCATCCCACTAAAGAAAACATTTGTCGTATTCATATGAAAGAATCAATGGATATTAAACGAAAAGAAGCTGATTCATAGATTTACTCTTTTCTTTTAATCTCTTTATGTTTTATGTTTTTTGTTCATGTGTATTAACATTATGTGCTGGGTTGCTCAACTAAATTATGGCGATTGGTAGGATCTGGTAAGTTTCGCCTTTTTGGTCTGGGGCCTGGTCGCTCAATTCTGGAGTGTGATCGCAATCAGAAACATTTCCGGTTACTTGAAAAAAGCTGATTTGAGTCGTCTGCAACTGGTTCAGTTTTTCTTCACGTCTCTGGTTCTTGTTTGATTTGCTTGACATGGCTTCACAAACCAGTGCAGAAGTGGACGAACCTACACTGTCCAGTATTTTCAAATCTCTGTGGGAGACATACCTAATGATTGAGCAGACTGAAGAGTCAACTAGTTCAGACAAAATCCAGGTGAGGAACGCGACATTCAGATTCGCTCAGTGAACGAGTGATCAGTCGGTTTACTTAGTTTATTCGTGAAAAAGACTATCACTAATGTCAGGAACACATTAAACCTGTTGAATTAAACAACATGAGCATGCGAGCATTCCAGAACTGTCATCATCAAATAATCGACAGATTACTGAACATATACCACCCCATAGTCCATGACCTGAACATGTTTTGTTTTTGGGGTGGGAGATTCTTTGTACTTTTGTTAAGATCTAGTCTAGATGGCATAGCAATCTGCAGTCCCAGAAACAAAGAAAGCGATGCTTATTTACAAAGAACCCCCTATGCTTTGATGTAGGGAGAAAAAAAAAAAGCCATTGTTTCCTACCATGAGAAATTCAGCGCATAGCCAATCTCAAGAAGTAAATGATAGACTGTCTATCTGTGCCAGCAGTCATGACATACTTGACAGCATGTAGTACATTGGAATGGTAAGGTTTGTGTCCCATTTTCTCCAACTATGACTGAGAATCATAAGCTTGCGGCTCTTGAGGACAAGTAGTATTGCACAGTTAGGAATGTATGTGATCATCACTTAACAGGTGAGTACTAATCTGTAAGCCGGTGTAGATGATGTTATGACCCAAACCAACAGAATTTGAGGCTTTTTGAAAACTATTGCTAAGCTGTGTGACATGGCATTATAAAAACCTAGTCAGGCCTTTTTTTTTTTTTTTTTTTTTTTTGTTAATCGTGGGGGTCATCGGACAGAGTACACCCTCCTCCGCATGTGAAAAGTAAACCATCCCTCTGCCCCTCTCTTTTCTTCCTCCTCTCCCCTCACCCTCCTCCTCTCTTCCATTCCCGTCATCCTTCCCTCCCTCCCTCCCCACCAGCCTCCAGTCATACATGTTGAATTTGCTGGAGCACACTTTTCGTGGGATGTGTTTTTTTCCATGGTCTTTAAGAAGGGCTTTGTGAATGAATGGTGGCCTCAAGGACTGGGCTGCAAATATCCTGGTAATTTTGTAGTTGTCCTGGGGACAAGTAGATAAACAACAAACAAACAAAGAATCTGTCCCTTAAAAATTTCAGCCTGCCTTCCTAGAGCAAAGGATGATTAATAAAAGTAACAATGGGTACTGCATGAACTAGACAGCAGAATTGAATTGATGAGACAGTTTCTGCATGTGTGTGATGAAAGATTGAGTGAGAGAAGTAAAGCTTAAGACATTAGACATTTTTTCTTCCATACATACAGAATATGAATTAGAAAATGTGTCCGACCCAGTATGAAAGCTTATAGGAATTAAACTGTCATCCTTCCACATTCACATATATATGACTGGACTGTATTAAAGATACAAAATCTCTTTGTTGCTCTCAGTTTTTAACCCCCTGTCTCTCTCTCTCTCTCTCTATCTTTTCACCACACCCGTTCCAAAACAGATCTTTTTCCTCTGTGCATACATATGAACATAAAGAATATAGATCAATCATTTCCACATGGACCAAGCACAATGTCTGCATTATGCTGAAGTGAAAGGTTTGTTGTTGTTTTAACAGAACAGCATCCATCTTGTGTGTTGTTAAAAGACTGCTGTCCTGCCTAGGAATTTCATTCTGAATAAAACTGTGGACAGGAGAGGGAAAGGTGTATGAAGTGAAAGGAGGTGGTGGAGAGAAGTATGATTAATCTGCATTGAAGCAGACTGATCAGTAACCCTTTCACTGACATAGGTAAGGTAATGTTACTTATAGCCCAGCTGACTGCAAATGGCCATATCAGGGCTGTCGCCGCGTTGTTCACTGACAAAGTCAAAAACTGGTTGCCCAACGGACAAAAAGGGAGGGAGCATTTCCACTTGTCCACCAGAAGGTTTAGATACATGTCCAGGACACTGGGATGGGTAGGAATTTCCAGCTGTGGAAGAGAGGGATGAAATCCTTTGATGTCAGAGGACTTTGTTCCGTGGACATAATTGTACACATTTTGGGGGAAAAATGTTTGACTAAGGTAGTTTATACACTGACACCTTGGAGGGCAATGCATTGATCACTGAGGCTTTTTTGAGTCACCTGTGACAGTTTCTTCTGTAACTGAAGCAGAGTGACAGGTGAGAACGGTGTCCAGGATGGCTTCTTGAACAGTTTTGCCAGAATGAGATGAATTAAATCATTTCATTTCACTTTTCAGTATTAAAACTAACTTGGTTTTTGGCAGAAAGAAATAAAACCCCTTTGAAATGGAGGAAGGGGACAGGAAGTTTAAAATCACCTCTCAAATTGGGAGGTAAGTTGAAGTTTGGAGGATGAACAATAAAAAAAGAATTATGTTATTAATTTATAATGAGATTTCATCTCCTCTTACCACCCCTTCTTCCCTACTTTTCCAACCAATGGTTGATGAGCAGATGAGCAGAGGATTAGAATGGGACTATGGGTTGTTCTTGTGGGTTAGAAGTTGAGGGTTCAAGACTCGCAGCCGTAGAGGGAATGAATCATTGGAGGTTCACCATGTCTGGGGCACAACATGATAAAAGGCAAAGGGCATCCTTCGACTTCAGCCATCTAACCTGCTGCTCCTGAATGGACAGGGGGGGGAGGGGGGGGGGGGGGGGGTGTTTCAAACCATACGATCTAAAATCTAAGAGTGGTTTGAAAAATGAGTGTCACCTCTGCAAGTCAACTCTGTAACCATTTGCCTACGGGCATCTCAGAATCTCCTTGGCAGTAATGTGTGTGTGATTAGTGAACAGTGAACTGTCGGTGACCTTTGACATGACCTGGTTGACAGGGAGAGCTGAGGAAGGCCCTGTCCAAAGCAGAAGAGGCCATCTTCATGGTGAACCAGCTGCACCTGTTCAGCGACAACGAGGAGATTGAGGAGGTCGCCACTAACGAAGTTAGGTAAGTGGGCCACCTGTCTTGAAAACAGTTGTTGAAGAACAAACAAACAAACAAAGAGAAGAAGAATAAACCCACAACACTTTGGGATAACTGACTTTGGGATCACAATTAAGCACTCATTCATTGGAAGCTGATTACCTTTCAAAATACGGTTAGGTAAATCATTTGTAGTTGTTGTTGTGTTCATGTCAGTGTGTTTGCTATTACAGCGATTGTTGCAGTCAGAGTAGGGTTCCTGGCTAGAAGCTGAACAGTAGGAAGCAGCATTAGAAACAGGCCTCAGCAGTCACATTTTGAATTCCCTGTAAGTTGTAGCAATGCCAAAAGTCGTCGTTGTCATCGCCGTACCCTGGCTAAAAGACTCCAGGGATCATTCAAACAGCTGAACACTATGGTGCAAATGCATCAGCTTGGGATGAGAACATTACGTGTGTGACCATTTTTGATTACCCTGCCACATGGGCAGCCACACTCCGACTTCGGGAGATTTTGGAGACTGACAATGTTATGCTAGGAGCTTGTCACAACCGAAGACAATCCCAGCATAACTACGCAGAACATGACAACATTTTGATGTAGCCTTGGTGTTCTAGCCTATGTCAACTGGCCTGACACAGCCTTGAGCCAAGGCGGTAATGCCAGAAGTGAAGAGAGGGTTGTAATGTGGTTAATTGAACGCAGTACTCCTGCAACATCTGTACCTGTTGGTCACCTTTCCAAACTTCCAGCAATCAGACACAGAAGCTGCAGCAAAGGGGCACAACACAGGTGCTTTAGCAGTAATCTGCACATGTCAGAACAAGACAGTGGTCACAGTGGGATAATCCAGATGATCATCCCAAGAGCGGAACCTGCTGGACATGAAGCACAAACAACAGGTTCTCAGGGTCAAGACAGTCGTGGCACTGCAGTGCAATTCCTGTCGCCTGGCACCTTGGGTAAACAGAA
>JADBJO010002834.1:157500-175000 GCA_016801955.1 Conus betulinus
GACGAGGAAGTTTGTCTCCTGCAAGGGCCTCCAGGACGGACAGCGCGTCAGAGAGGAAGACAACTTGGGTGCAGTCGCTCTGTGAATCATGAATCATGGAGGCT
Organism: Conus betulinus; assembly: GCA_016801955.1. NCBI lineage: Eukaryota > Metazoa > Mollusca > Gastropoda > Neogastropoda > Conidae > Conus > Conus betulinus. Next base: position 157,605 of record JADBJO010002834.1, read on the forward strand.
GCCTGCATGAGGGCCTGAACTTCTGCAGCTAATTGGAGCAGTGTTTCCCAGTTGGTATCCCTGCTGTGGTGGTGTGTCCCTCAGGTGACTTGATGAATACGCCCGCTCCTCCATCAGACACTGCGTTGGTTGCTGAGCCGTCGGTGTACGCATGTATCCAGGATTCTTCAGGGTACTTCTCAGCAATCATGGCAAGTGTGAGAGTGCGTTTGACAGTGTCATCCTGAGAGTCTCCTGAGGCAACCTGTGGAACTGTTGTGGAGATGTGAAGATTTGTGAAGTCTTCATTCCAGGGCTGTGGCAGATCAGAGGGGTCCAGTGGGTTGGCAGGTGGCAAGCCATCTTGATGCTCCCTGGCAAGACTCTTGCTTTTATGGATGAAGCTACTGCGTTTGAGACGATTCTTGGTCAGGTTCTGCATCCTCTTGTTCATCGGATGTTGAGGCAGGCACTTGAATTTCTCTGCCTGAACCATGGTCTTTGCGTCTCTCCTCTGGTGGAGGGGCTGTATGGCAGTAACCTCCTCCATGGGCTTTTGGTGTGGATCGCATGGACCCGGTGATGATCCTGAGGGCTTGATTTTGGACCCTCCAGGGATTGCTGGTGGGGTCTTCGCTGCTGTTGACCAAGCTGTTGAGCCATACTCAAGATGGGGCCTGACTGCTCCCTGGTAGACGCGCTTGAGTATTTGTTCGTTTGCTCCCCAGCTGGTTCCGGCTAGCTTCCGCAGAATGGCAAGCTTTCGTCTGGCCCTTTGCTTCAGCTTTCTGGATGTGTGGTCGCCAGGTTTGCTTCTTGTCAAAGGTGACACCAAGATAGGTTGCCTCCTCTTCGTGTTTCAGGGCTGTGTCTCCAAGTTTGATGGGCCCAGCCTTTTGTTTTGTTGACAAGGTGAAGAGTGTTGTGGAAGATTTCTCCTTGTTGATTGCCACACACCACTCATCTGCCCATGCCGCCAGCTTGTCAGCCGCTTGTTGCATTCTGTATGTGGCAGTAGTGGCATGCTCTCTCCTTGCACCACAGCACCCAGGTCATCTGCATAAAGTGCAGCATGGATACCTTTCGGAAGTTCTTGGGTGAGGTCATTAATGAAGACCAAGAAGAGTGTGGGCGAGAGGACGCCTCCTTGTGGGACTCCATGACGCAGCAGTTTTTTTTTTTGCCTTTTCTTTTCGTCCGTTGACTGTGACTCTTGCTCTGCGGTTGTGGAGGTAGGATCTGATCCAATGCAGCATGTTGCCAGCGACTCCACATCTATGCAGTTTTTCACGAGGAGGCCATCAGTCCAGAGACTTTGTCAAAGGCCTTTTGTAGATCGATCCAGGTGGCAAAGACAAGCTTTTGCTCCTGGAATGCATCCTCGATTTCTTGGGAGAGGTAGGTGGCCTGGTCTTCTGTGCTGCGAAACTGTCTGAAGCCTGCCTGTTCAGGAACCAGGATGTTTTTCAGTCTCGAGATACCAAAGCAGGCGCTGGTTGACCATCCTCTCTAGGGTCTTGATGACGCAGCTGGTGAGGCTGATTGGCCTGTAACTGGCAGCCTTCTTCTTGTCCTTGCCTTTTTTGAGGACAGGGATCATGATGGCTTCTCTCCAAACTTGTGCCAAGTCTCCAGTTTCCCAGCTCAGGTTGAAGACCTCTAGAAGTTTGAGGGTGGCTGTGCTGCCAAGGTGCTTCAGCATCTCGTTAGTGATCCCATCTGGCCCTGGGGATTTCCGAGTTTTCAGCTTCCTCAGAGCTGTCTGAAGCTCATGGAGAGTAAGGGGCTGCTTCATGGGTTTCACGTTGGTGTCTTGTCTCTCTCTCTCGCTGTTCTCTTCTTGCTTCTCTTTGCTGAGGAGTGCTGACAGGTATAGTGCTCTCGCTTGCGTAGATATCAGCAAAGCGGTTAGCTGCGCATCTCCCTGTCAGCATCTCTCCATTCTCTTCCAGTGTGATGTTCTGGCCTTTGCTGTCCTCATCGTTGAGTTGGCCTACAACTCTCCACAGTTTTGAGCCACCTTTCTCAAGGTTCAGGGCTGCTGTCTTCTCTCTCCAGCTTTTGCGCCTGGCCTGGATCTTTGCCTTGAGGAATTTGGCTTTTGTCTGCTGCAGTCGCAGGTGGTTCTCGTCCGATGGGGTTTTTTTCTGCATCTTGTCTGGCCTCTGTCATCTCGTCCTGTAGCTCTTGAAGCTGGCTGCTCCAGTAGGGTTTATACTCTTTCTGAGCACCACGTGGAATGGTCTCTTTGGCAGCCTGCAAGATGCTGGCGTTCAGGACTCTGACAACATTGTTTATGTCTCTACCTTGGACTTGAAGGTCCTTGGTGAGAACGTTGGTGCGGTGACTGAAGAGCCTCCATTTTGCCTTCTTGTGTAGTTCCAGCGTGCGGGCACTGGGCGACTGGCTGTGCTTTTGTTGATCTTCAGGAACACTGGCCTGTGGTCGCTACCTCCTAGCTCTCCCACTCCCACTTCCCTGGTGATGTCCTGGTGTACATCTTCAGTGCAGAGAGCAAGGTCTGGGGTGGAGGTAGTGCGCCATCGTCTGGAGTAGAAGGTTGGAGTGTCACTTGGGGAGTTGATCAGGACGAGATGATGTTCGTCTTGCCAGTCTTCCACTTCTTCTCCTCGGCGATCCATCTGGCTGTAACCCCAGCTCTGGGAGTGACTGTTGAAATCACCTACTGCGATAAAGCTCGAGCCTGGGACGTTGATGGTGTCGAGTGACAGTGGCTGGTTGTCAGGGCAGTAGAAGTTCAGGATGTGCAACTCTGTGTCATTCAGTTTGGCCCGAATCATCTGGTACTCAGCACCCTCCATGTGGACTGCTGTTTCGCTGGCATCGATGTTGTTCCGGACAAGTGTCAGGATTCCGCCCTTGCTTCTGTCAGCTCTGTCCCATCTAAATGGCTGGTAGCCTCGGATTTTGAATGCCTTTCCCGTTTTCAGGTGGGTTTCTTGAATGCAGCAGACGTTGATGTTTTCCTCGTGCAGGATGTGTTCAAGCTCCGTCTTTTTATTCATGACTCCTTCTGCATTCCAATGCATCACCTTGAAAGGTTGTTGCTTCTTGGATGTTGTTGTTGAAGTGCTGCGCTGTCGCTGTCCTCTGCCGCCCCCTGGCATGACAAGGCGAGAGGGACCTCCAGTCGCTGCTGTGGGTGGACTCCGTTGAGGCTCGGAGCCCGGCGCTGCCCCATCCTGGAGGGACCTCAATGGGCGAGCGCCATTCTCATCTCGGCTGGCTGACATTGTCATATGGCGATGATGCGTGGTGTCGTGGTTTATTAGAGTGCGCCGTGCAGCCCAACACCTCCGTCTTCAGCACTCGAGGTTTCTGTAGGGGTTACCCCGCCCTTAGCTCATGGTCCAAAGTCCTGCCCTGTGAGCACAGGGGGGATTGTTTCTCCGAGGGTCCCACCCCGTAGCTAGAGGTTTTAACGCGCCTCATGATCACGTGATGAACCCGTCATGGGACATATGGGGTATTTCTTGAGTGCAGCAGTGCCACCTGCTGCCCCACCCCGTCCTGCTGGGAGCACCGCAGTTTGGTCCGGGACTGCTTATTCGACCAGGCGAGCCTGACTTATATCGCAGCTACCCTCATATCTGAGGGCCGTTCCCCTATCCGCCACCCGGGGACCCGCCGAGTTATGATGATGGTGTTGCAGCAGTGCTGCAGAGTTCTGATGGTGTTCCAGCAGTGCTGCAGAGTTCTGATGTGTTCCAGCACTGCTGCAGAGTTCTGATGGTGTTCCAGCACTGCTGCAGAGTTGAGGAACGGGGTTTTATGTGTGTGCAAGATGTTATGTGCGCGTTCACACACAGAACCTCATTTTAGAGTCTAATTCAAAGGAGTTTCTGGGAATTGGATTTGGAACCACTATTACCTCTGAGGGAAAATCCCCATGTACTGAAACAGCCCATCTGAGATTCGAACCAGCAACCCCAGGATCACCAAGATTACAAGTCCGGCGCCCTAACAACTGAGCTATTCCGGCCCCTGGAATAAACAAAGCGGTCTGTTTGACTGCAACCAACAGTAGGAACGAGCTGTATGTAAATTTCCAGCATTGCTTTTTGCTCTATGAACTTGTTTCATTTGCAAGTGTAGTAAAGTAAAAAAAAGAGTGTTATGGTCTTTATTTCATTTCATTGTGGGGAGTGGTTTCCCTTTGAATGCTATGATTTTCAGTTTCAAGGGGAGTTTTTGTTGTTCAAGCCATCAGTGAATGAGTGTTATAGAATTTTGTTGTTCTTTGCTGTATTTTATTTTGCTACTTCTTGTTTCAAAATTTGAAATAATGCTCTCTCTCTCTCTCTCTCTCTCTCTCTCTCTCTCTCTCTCTCTCTCTCTCTTTAAATAGTAAATAGAGGTAATGAAACAAGTCTTAACTTGCCTTTTTTGGTGGTGTCCCCAGAATCACTTCAAAGACTTTCTACGGATGTGCAAGTCGTACAAAGTCACCTCCGTCCACATACCGCTGGACGTGGAAGAAGACGGGGAAGAGACCGACTCTGCACAGGTCACTCCCTCAGCGTCTCGTCCCGCCGGGTACGTTGACTGGGAGTTGCGGCCCTTAGAAATGTTCTTCTCTCTTGTTTCTTTTTTTTGGTGTGCAGGTTGCTCCCTCTGGGCCTTGACCTGCCGGGTACGTTGACTGGGAGTTATGGCCCTTCAAACTGTTCTCCTCTCTTGTTTCTTGTTTGGTGCCTCATCTTGGGTGGCCTCCCAGTGGCTCCAGTACCACACACCACTATAGACAGCTCCTCCTTAGCTCATCCCACCTTCTTCATCCACCTAGTTACTGAACTTTGACCCCAGAAGGTTGAAAGGAAAGGACTCTGTAGCCCAACATTCTTGAAGAGAGAGAGAGAGCAACCAAAATTTCATGCTGAAAAATGTTGCGATGAGGATATCGTACAATACCAGACAATTGGATAATATACAGTGCCAGATGCAATAGAATACAATACAGTGTGATACAGAACAAATGATACACAATACAGTGAAGGCAATAATTTGAAAAAAAAAGAAAAAAGATAATACTGCTGTATTACACCACGATGGAAAACAGTTTTTTTACGTTCTTTTTTGTTGGTTTGTTTTTGGAGGGGGAAGGAAAAAAGGGAATCTTTTTATATGATGAATGTATTTTGACTGTGTGCACAGGGGCATGGGTTTACATGATGAATGTATTTTGACTGTGTGCACAGGAGCATGGGTTTACATGCTGAATGTATTTTGACTGTGTGCACAGGGGCGTGGGTTTACATGATGAATGGATTTTGACTGTGTGCACAGGGGCGTGGGTTTACATGATGAATGGATTTTGACTGTGTGCACAGGGGCATGGGTTTACATGATGAATGTATTTTGACTGTGTACACAGGGGCATGGGTTTACATGATGAATGTATTTTGACTGCGTGCACAGGGGCATGGGTTTACATGATGAATGGATTTTGACTGCGTGCACAGGGGCATGGGTTTACATGATGAATGGATTTTGACTGCGTGTACAGGGGCATGGGTTTACATGATGAATGATTGACTGTGTGTACAGGGGCATGGATTTACAGGCTATGGCCGTCCAAAGAAATTCAAGATTGAGCGTTTCAGACAGAACAAAGAATATGAAAGTCGACTGAAGGAGTTATCAGAGGCGGTGGAGAAGGAGTCTGTGGATGATGAAAGTGAAGGTCAGCCTGTGTGTGTGTGTGTGTGTGTGTGTGTGTGTGTGTGTGTGTGTGTGTGTGTGTGTGTGTGTGTGTGCGTGCGTGCGTGTGTGCGTGCGTGTATGTGTGTTCATGTGTGTATGTGTGTGTGTGTGTGTGTGTGTGTAGTGAGTGTGTGTGTGTGTGTGTGTGTGTGTGTGTATGTGTGTGTAGTGAGTGTGTGTGTGTGTGTGTGTGTGTAGCAACTGTATGTGTGTGTGTGTGTGTGTATGTGTAGCGCGAGTGTGTGAGTGTGTGTGTGTGTGTGTATGTGTGTGTGTATTGAGTGTGTGTGTGTGTATGTGTAGCGACTGTATGTTTGTGTGTGTGTGTGTGTGTGTGTGTGTGTGTGTGTGTGTGTGTAGCAAGTGAGTGTGTGTGTGTGTGTGTGTGTGTGTGTGTGTGTGTGTAATGTGTGTGTGTGTGTATGTGTGTGTAGCGAGTGAGTGTGTGTGTGTGTGTGTGTGTGTGTATGTGTGTGTGTGTGTGTTGTGTAGTGATTCAGAATGAATCAAAAACACACACACACATACACACACACACACACACACACACACACGCACACATGCACACTCACATACACCAGCATCTGTCCACATTCAACAGTCCTAGTAACACACTCATACAAACGCTGTATTTACTTATTTATTCATGTAAACATATAAAAATGGAAATAAGATCTGAAGAACAAATGAACACTTAAAATTACAGTTATACAAAATAACGTGTGCGCACACGCACATGTGCGTTCGTGTGTGAGTGCATATGCACAGGTGAATGCATGCATGTATGTGTAGGTGAGTATGCATGCTTTCATGCGTTCATGCCTGTGTGCAGAGGGAGTTTTACCTGACCCAAGTGAAGCGATGGGTCAACAGAGCTCTCGATGAGGTGGACAGTTTAACAAGTAAGAAACCGTTTCGTGTTGTAGTTATTTTGTGTACTTATGCAGCCTTTGTAGATTTTGTTGTATTCCCTGTGTGGATTAATTTTTCTCTCCTGATTTTATATGCTCTGAGATATGAATATTGTTTAATTTGTGGATTTGTGTTGTACTGATTTTACCTGTCAGCGAAACAGCAATGAGTAGGGATGCGTGTAGCAGTTTGCTTGGTAGTGATGTCTTTTTGTTGGAAGGGGGGGAGGGGGAGGGGGGGGGGGGGGCATCTGCAGTCATGAAATATGGGCTGGTACACTCATGGGGACGTTTCCATGGAGGTTCTGCTCTATTGCTTCCGGTGGCATCACACGGTGGGTGGCGTCTCCCAGGGAACAGTCCTATCTCCTGACGTCTTGATGAAATGCCATGTGCATGCCTTGCATCTTATGTCGACAAGGTGCAGGCTTCAAAGTGTTGTGCGGGATTCCTGCCCGCTGGTTAGGTTGAGGACAGCACTTCTGTGGGTACCATGGCACCTTCACATATAATCGATCAGGCTTTTCAGATTTTGTCATCAACAGAAACATGTTGATCAGTGCCATGTCTACAGGTTTCATACAATTATTGAAAGTTTGGAAAAGTTTTAGAAACTTGAGTTGACCATTTTTAAGGCCCTAAAACTCAATGATAAGAACCGATTTGGGTTTGTGAGTTGTTCAGTTTGATGCTGTCCACCCCAAGGGAAAAAAAGGAAAGTAGAGTAGTTGGAAGAGTGCCACTCTCCAGAAAGATTTGAAAACTGATCACTAGATTTATTTTTCAGCTGTTTGGAGATGCTTTTGAAATCAGATTGTGCCTATAGTAGCATCATGATTAGTGAGTTCTCCAATGTTGATTGAAGAGGAGAGCTCTTGCCCTGAAATGAAGGTAAGATTTTATGCAGCTGTTCGATTTTAGTGTGACTCGGAAGCGGTCTTCAGAATATATTGAGGTTGGAAATTAAGTCAAGTTCTCAAATTCATGAAAGTTTATAAAAAAATTAAAAAAAACTGCACTGTTTTTGAATGAAAATCATGTGTCTGTTACAAACACTGATTTTTCTCTTCAGATCTGTACAAACTGCCAAAAGATATTGCATGTCAAAGAAGAGAAAAGGCAGAATAGATTGAGTTGAATGATTCAGTATCAGTGTAACAAAAAAAAAGAACTTGACAATGTCTCTTGATTTAACATTTAGGCCATACGTTAAACATGCAAGAGACTTACTCAGAAGGACTGAGATGTATAATCTACACTTGTTGTAAAAGTTTATCACGTTCAGTTTGAAGTACCCAAACAGATTTTTGTGTGTGTAGGTGCTTCTTGTACATTTCAGGAATGGTTTAAATATGACAGTGAACTCAGATGCTTGCCCGAGAATGGTTCTCTTGCCTGTTGGCAAAAGCACTGGGAAGAATTAGACAACCTTTTGGTCAGAGTAATGTTTCTTTCAGTGCTTGAAACTGTACTTATTACAGGTTTGATGGTCTGTCCAGATAACAATTGCCTTGGATTTGCCATCATGTTTGGGTAAAAGCTGACACGTGATCTGCCCCACATTATACAAGCAGAGAGAAAAAACTGATTTTCAGCCAAAGGGAAAGATAAAATACATTTTTGGTAAAATAGCAATGCTTTTGTTACGGAAACAACATAAGTAAAATGTAGGAGAACACAATCTAGTTTACGTTTGTTTGGTTAGTATGACAACAGCAAATGAGGAAGAAAAGGGGCATAAAACTTCGCTCTTACTTTGAACAGATGCAGAGAAAGCCTGAGGTATTCATATGTGTAATCCAAGTGAATTCTTTTTTTTTTTTTTTTTAAGGCATTTAAATCATTGCACACAGTACACACTTTTCACTGTTTTTGTTTCAGATGATACGACTTATAAAACTATTAAATACACAGAGCAAATAAAAATGAAGCTCAGATTCTTTTTTCGAAAAACGTGTACACCTTTACCCCCTCATTTTCTGAACTACTTTACTGAACCAGTTCTAAAACCACATGTCATTCTCCTTCTGCCCGATATGTTGGTGAGGCAGGAAATTCCACACGTGCCTTACAGTGCCAGACGGGTCTCTTTGTTCGGACTGCTCTAAGGTCACAAAGGTCATCGCTAGTGCATGTAAACTTACCCTCCCAGTGGCTAGAACCCTGTTCTAAATATTTATGCAGCTGCATCCCCTAGACGGTAGACGAGAGAGCATGGGATTTTTTTGTCCAGGCAGTACTGCAGTGCTGCCGTCACCAGTGCACGGCTCGTCATGAACGGGTCGACAGAGTTGCCATCACTATCGCACGGCGCGTCTCGAAAAGGTTAAACTTGAATAAAGTCAGACAAGTACAAAGACGAACAATCTAACAGTGGGGGAAAACAAGCGCAGGCCAACAGCCTCTCTGCCATCACAGTAATGACTTGGCAAAGATTTGGACTTAGGGCGGGGGGGGGGGGGGGGGGGGGGGGGGGGGGGGGGGATGTTTGAAGAAAGGAGGGGGGGAAGGGGTGGGGGAAGTGTTCAAAGATGAAGAAATGGGAACATGAAATGAAGAAAATATATTATAAATATGAAAACTCTTTACTGGCTGCATGAGGGAACCATCACAATCCCTCTTGAAGGCAGATCTGTAGCGTAGCTCAAAGGTTGTCCCCTACATTTTATACTGGTTGCATAATGTCTTTAGTTTTTCAGCAACTTTTTTTCCTCCCCACACTTTCGTTTTGTTTCATTTACTACCCTTCGCTGGCTGCTTTTTTGGGGCGCTATTTGATACTTTTTTTAACCTTTGGTGGTGAGAATGCCACAGTATTATGGACTGTGGGTGTGTCTCTTTGACGCCAGGAGCACAGACACAACCAGACATGTCTCCCTGATGAGTCTGATCCAGCAGATGAAAGGCCTTGGAGCAGGCAATATAAATAGATCTTCCTTTGAGAGGGATTATGATGGTTCACTCATGCAGCTAGTGAGGAGGTTTTTCATATTCATAATATATTTTCTTAATTTTATATTCCCATTTTCTTCATCTTCAACCCCCCCCTCCCCCCAAAGTCCAAATCTTTGCCAAGTCATTGGCTCTGTGTGTGTGTGTGTGTGTGCATGCATGTGTGGGTGTGTGCATGCATGTGTGTTTGCGTGTGCTGTGTGTGTGTATGTCTGTGTGTGTGTGTGTGTATGTCTGTGTGTTTATGTGTGTGTGTGTGTGTGCGCGTATGCATGTGTGTGTGTGTGTGTGTGATATGCAGGTGAAGTGCAGATTCTCCAGCACATGGCCAGGGTGAAGAAGCAGGGGAAGGGGGAGTCCAACGACAGCGCTGGGGACAGAGCTGGCAAGACGTCGGCCGCCAACACCACCAAGGTCTGGGCTGATCCTCCGTCAGTGAACATGATTAGATGATCAGGGGAAGTAATTATAGGCCTGAACATACGTGCATATGTAAAGCATGCATGTGCTTTCACATACACATACACACACACATGCACGCACACACACACACACACACACACACACACATATACTCACACACACACACACACACAATAAATTCAGAATCCAAAATATGTAACAGGTAAACTAGAAACAGCAGGTGGTGTGCCTAAATGCAGATGTTGGTAAGATGTCGGTGTTGGTAAGAGATCCATCTCTGACCTGTAAATATAAACTGATGGAAAAGCCACAACCACATCATACCTTCTTGAGTGGCACATGCCTACATCTGCACTTTCGTAAATTTGTATTCCTGTGTTTGTGACATACAAGCATGTGCCTGTGCCACCAAAAAAAAAAAAAAAAAAAAAATGTGCTGGGGATACTGGTTGGCTGATTTCGTTTAGATTTTGGCTTTTGGCTCGCAGATTTCTATCTTGAAAAGCAATCAGCGTTTCAGTCATGGAAACAAAACATTAACCCCCAAAAGAATATCAATATCTTTGTGAAGGCTCATTCTGGAACAACTACATGCTCAACCCAATCCAGTGAAAAGGGATTTGAAAGGTGCCTTTAGAATGTCTGATGGGTCTTTGTTGGTTGCTTGAAAAAAAAAAAAAAAAACAAGATGCAAAGCATATAAACATACCCAGTTTATCCTAGTAAAATAAAACATCGGGCATCATCTGTGACCCAAAATGAACATACCTGCAAATTTTCGGAAAGATCGGCCCAGAAGTTTTGTCTGGAGCAAGTGGAACACATTTTGACCACGGACACACAGACAGAAAGACACCCATACAGCATGTCTTCGTTCCCATTGTAAAGTACTCCCTGTTCTGTAAGAAAGTCAAAAGGATAGTGGGAAAACAGGCTTAGAATGGACAGTTTTGGGCCTCCACACTCCTGGATCCCCCCTTTCCTCCCCCTCTCTCTGCACCCTGGTTGCAACCCAGGGTCCACCATTGGTGAGATGTTTTGGACAGGTGTAGCCACTTTTAATCCTAAAATGAATTTTGCCCCATGCGGGTTTGAGGATCTTCTCTCTCCTTGTTCGTCAGTCATTTTGTGCAGTGATCAGAGGTAGTCCTCCTATCCATGATTAATTTGTTGACGTGGTAAAAGCCTGTAATGGTGAGACAGTAAAGCAAGACTGGATGAGTCTGGTTGTCTAAACGCATGGAATATGATAAGAGAATCTGTGGGAAATTTCACCTTTGATAGACAAGCAGAAACAGTTGATGCACAGATGGCATTCTTATGATGAACAATACCGTAGTGTGTACAGAAAAATCTGTTGTGACAATGAAGTATGAAAATTACAATACAGTACAGTACAATACAATACAATATGAAAATCGCATGGGAGTGATGATTCAATGGCCTTTCAGCTTTAACTTTTTAGGACGTGAATTTCTCCTCCTCTTCTTCTTCTCAGGGTATGTATTTTCTGGTTTGTTTATTTGTTTTTTAGCATGAAGTAATTTCTTCTGTTTTCTTTTTCTATTATTGTGTCGGCGTGATGTTAAGACTACACTATTTTTTTTTTTTTTTTTTTTTTTTTTTTTTTAAAGGGAAGGGAGGGAGAAAAGGAGAGGGGCGTGGAGAAATTGGACACCAGGAAGCACAGGTTTGGAGCTGAACTGATTTGAAGTCTGAAGGATTTGACTGGTTCCAATTCTGTGTGCAGTCATTCCGGCCGTTCATCCTAACCAAAGACGCTGTGCAGAAGCAGGTGTTTGGGCTGGGATACCCCGGGATCCCCACCATGTCCATTGAGGAGTTCTACCAGCAGAAGGTGCAGGACGGCACCTTCTCCATCCCCCATGGAGGGCCTGCCAGGTAGGAGGGTCAGATGGTGGAAGAGAACAGGATGGAGGGAGAGATAGACAGACAGAAAGAGAGACAGACAGAGGAAGAAAGACACACAGAGAGAGAAACTGAGAGACACAGAGAGAGAGAAACAGACGGAGAAAGACACAGAAAGAGAGAAACAGAGAGAGACAGACAGACAGAGAGAGAGAGGAAAGGAGCGTGTGTCTTGAAATCCATAGAACTGCTATAGTGTGCGTGTGTAATTGTGCAGCACAGCTTCTATCCATAAGAGTGTCTGACTTGCTCCGTGGATAGTGCAAAGAGTTCACATTCAGACTCCACGAGTTCGATCCTCCGGCCACCCAGCTTCACAGCTGGCATTTTCACCGGCCATCTTAACATGTGTTTCTTTTGGTGATGGTGTGATGGTAGACAGAGTAAGCTCCCCAACCTTCACCATCTTTTTTTGACGGTATCCTCAGGGGTGAGTGTCAGAGGTCAAGGTCAGTGTAACCTTCTGCTTACCTCCCCTCATAGTCAGTGATTCATCTTTCTGTCACAGCCAATCGCTGCAGGGCAGGGCGCAAAATCCTGAACGAGCCAAACTTGAAGAGGAGGAGGAGACCGCGGAGAAGGAGAAGAGGGTGGAGGAGGAGGATCCAGAACTGCTGCAGCGAGCCCGTGACATGGACGAGTACAAGGACGGTAAGGTTTGCACGTCAGGAGGCGCAACACGTCTGGGATGTATGCATCCATGCGTGTAGGTGCATAGACACACATGCACACACACAAGACACTTACATCCAGACCCGTTTTTCACTGTGTGATTTCAGCAAACTCTGTACATGTTTTGCAAAGATGCACCAAATGTGGGGAACATACAGCAATGCACGGAAAGAAAGAAAATGTAGACACAAAGTTCTTGAACAGTTATTCCATGTGTAGAATGGAAGCGAAATGTTGTCTTGACGTTGCTAGATTTCAGTGTTTGGCAGGTCTCATGCACTTGCAAGTGCAAAATCTTGTTTGGTTCCGTCTGCCTGTTTGATGCCAATTGAAAATGACCAAAGAACAGTGGGGCTACCTACCCTGAAAGGAGGGGGGATGGGGGAGAAAAAAAACAAAACATGTGAACGAGCAGAAAGTTCTCCCGAAGTATGGCAGTGAACCAGGTGTGAAAAACTTGTTTGGAAACCTGTGCTCACTGTTACTGTTAGATCAACTTCAGCTTTGCCAGTTTTAGGACATTCTTCATTACCAGCCATTCTTCATCCCCCCCTCCCCCCCCCCGCCCCCCCCCAACACACACATGAAAATGCACCCACTTTTAATCAGAATACACCCTTTGTATGGAAAAGTATGTTGGTCGCATTTTTTTTGTTTTGGTCTGTACATGTACAACAACAGCAAATAAAAATCACACACACTCACACACACACACACATGGACACACTCACAAACACACACACATATACCAACACATGCACACAGTGTGCCCTTTTTTTTTTTTTTTATTTGTTTTATCTGAAACGAAGGATTTTTTTTATGTGAGAGAAAAGAACAACAGGCACGAGAATGAAAAACATGTGCTGCTAAGCCTTTTCCAAGTGGAAAAAGGAAGTTTTATTTCATATTTATTTGTCCAAACAAATGCTTGATCGTACCTGGCTTGAACAGACACCTTTAAACCAGTTACCATTCTTCACATCAGAATTCGGGAGAGTAAGGGAGCTAGCTACCCATGTTACCAGACCCAAACTGGCCAAAGAGTTGTGACCCTTGAATTCCACATGGCAGCCATTAGAAAAACACGGTTTCAAATTGTTTTCTCCTCTGAACTGGTAGATCTACATCAGCTTCACCTTGTACATGACGCAGGCGTGTTGTTGCTTTTTGCCACATTCACATGGAACACCCCTGTGCGTGCCTGCGCCCTTTGTGAACACAGTGCAGGCTTCCAAGGGTGGCGCAGGATTGCTCCCAGCTGGTTGGGTCGGTGGTTGAGGACAGTACTTCGCTGGGTCCTACCCGCCGCACCTTCAGGTGTCTCTTTTTCTTGCCACAACCACAATACCTGCAAGGAATTTTCTTTCTTGTTTTACAAATGAGTTGTGTCTGCCGTGTGGATTGCTGCGGTGTGATGTGACTCGGGCTGTGGTCAGAGCTACGGTGACGGCTGAGGAGTGTTAGATTTCGCTCACTGGCCTTTTCTTCATCTTCTGCGTACGCAGGCTGATACTCCTGTGGACACCCCCTGTATAGGGGTGTATGACTGGGTTTTTTTTTATCCCGCCCTTAAGGCAGCCATACTCCAAGTTCAGGGAAGGTGCCTGCTATGTGTAACGTGTCATCCATACCAACGGCAAAACTGCCCTTCTCTTCCGAAAGTTGGTGGTAGAATTTTACGTGTGTACAAGATGGTATGCGTGCGTTCACACATGGAACCTTGGTTTATCGTCTCATTCAAAGGACTGTATGGGAAATGGAGTCAGAACTAATGTTAACTCCGAGGGAAAAATCCTTCTGTACCGAAACGGCCCGGCGGAGATTCAAACCCGCAGCCCCAAGATTACGAGTCTGGCGCTCTACCACTGAGCTATTCCGGCCCCCGCTTGCTGGCCAAGTGTGATCTGTTGTGTACTCCAGAATGCAAACTGGTGTCATTCTTGCTGAAATTCACTGTTATGAAATGGGTAGGGTTTTTTTGTTTGTTTGTTTTCTCTTTCAGCCATTCTCCTCTCCTTGCACTTAAAGGGCTGTCTCAAAAAAGGAAATACAAGGGTCCTCACTTCATGCATCCGTGTGAGAGGAGATATGCCATGAAATTCTAGTTTGGAGACCTTTTTCTTTAGTAAAATATTACAGGACTATTAAAAAAAAAAAAACCCTCAAAATTCTAAAGCTTGCTTCTTTTTTTTTTCTTTGGTAAAATATGACGGGATTATAAAAAAAAAAAACCAACCAAATTTTGAAACTTAATTTTTTTTTCCTTAGTAAAATTTGACAGGATTATGAAAAAAAAAAATTTTACTTGTTTACTCTTTTCTTTTCATTAGTAAAATATGACAGGATTAAAAAAAAAAAAAAAAACAAAGTGTGTAGAACATAACGACTACCGATTTGAACAGGTCACTCAGCTAGGAATAGCACTTACTTGGAGCTTTCGACAGACCTCCGTTCGTCTTCTTCAGCGGTGGTGTTGCTACTGTGAACTGGAGTTCAGTGCACACGACCACGGGTCGAACCCTGGTCATGTGACTGAACAATGAGGGTGTTGTACACCGATGGCAAGGTGTGTCTGCCCCGGTCCTGGTTGAGTGTGGGGTTGTTGGTGGCAATATGTATAGCCTCCTTCACCCCACGCTGAAACCATCTATTGTCACGGTCGAGAACGCTGATGTTGCCATAATCGAACTGATGTTGCTGGGCGTGTAGGTGGGCGCCTGCTGGAGTTAGAACTTGCTTTTGTTTTTTCCTTTAGTAAAATGTGACGGGATTATAAAAGAAAAATAAAACTCGCATCTTTTGTTATCTAATTGACAGCGCGTTTTGCATCAGACAAACAGTCAAATTAGACTTCATGTGCCAGAGAGTTAAGTTGAAAAAAAATTTCCCAATCCAAGTTACAATCATCTGTGGTCTTGACTGAAACAAAAATTGTGCCCCTGTCCTGTGTGACTGTCTGTGTCTAGTGCCTTGTGTGTCTGTGTTTGAGTGTCGGATGACTGCTAGGAGAGCTCTTGGCTACTGAGTGATGCGTAGATTTGCTGCATGATGTAATTGATTGGCATGTGTTCCCTGCCTGTATGAGATACCAAGAAGCTGCATGAAGCATTTATTGAATGTCAGTAATTTCTTGCAGTCCTTCATGTAAAGGCCTGCAGTAAAAGAATAAGAATGTGAAAGTTTTTTGAGTGTATCTGCAAGGTTTTGTTATGTGTGTGTGTGGGTCTTTTTTTTTTTATACTTTTTTTTTCCAGAAAGATGAACTTAAAAAAAAAAGTATTTATTAAAAAAAAACAGAATGAAAAACAAAAACTTGCAGACACATTCAAAAACCTTCACCTTTTTTTTTTTTTTCTTTTTTTGAGTCTTTCCTCACAACTTCCTTTGTGGGAAAATACTCATAAAAAAGCCTCTCGCCCCCCCCCCCCCCCCTTCCTCTCAATGCTTTTCTAATTCTCCTCTACCATCCCTCCCCCCACCCTTACCCCGCCTCCTCCTCCTCCTCCCCTCCCCACACCTCCTCTTCCTGACCTCTGCCAGCTTCTTTTTCCAATGGCCATCGTCTCCCATTTCTTTTCTTTTTTTGGGTTTTTTTTTTTTTGTCCAGTTGTGCCATGGATTGATTAACAGATGGATTGATTTGGGTTGTGTGCAGATCACAGAAGAGGCTGGGGCAATCGGAAGAATATGGGATGATGATGGCTGGATAGGGTTGGTTGGTTGGTTGTTTGTTTGTTTGTCTTTTTTGTTGTTGTCTTTTCTTAGAAAAGGAAAAGCTTGAGTGAATGTTTCTATTTGAAGCATCGGAATAAAACAGAAACCATGGGAGGGCGAGTGCGCTTTACAATTGTGAGGAAGAGAACCAGGAGAGATTTTAGTGGAAAAAGTATGAAAGGACAGACATTCTTTCTCGTCTTCCTTCTTTGTTTTTCTTAGACGTTTGTGCTATTTTAATGTGTGGTCTGTTTTCATTTTTTTGTTCAAAGATAAAACAGCCATCATCTTGGTGCGATGGTGAGCATCAGAGGTTTTGTGCCAGAATGGGTGAGCGTTCTAGTCCTAGCACAGTCATATGTTTTCCACCATTTCTGCCCAAAGTTGTTGAGACTGCTGTGGTGTTTGATAGTAAAACAAGAAGTCGACAATCTAGGTTCATCCAGTCTATGGGTATCTGTTACAGAGTGTTGTGCATCAATTTCTGACAGGCAGTGAAAGTGTCCTGATCTCTCTTGGGCTTGGGTAATTTTGGGATTTGTCATGAAAAGAAGTTGAGAGAGACCCATTATGTATTTTCAGACTAAACAGTTCTGCACATTTTTTTTTTTTTTTTTTTTTTAATGTTCTCTCACCATCAGTACCAGTGCGGTGGGTTCACCCCCCACACTGCTTATTCC
The DNA here is from genome assembly GCA_016801955.1 of Conus betulinus. NCBI lineage: Eukaryota > Metazoa > Mollusca > Gastropoda > Neogastropoda > Conidae > Conus > Conus betulinus. The sequence continues at coordinate 174,589 of JADBJO010002834.1, forward strand.
AACTCCTCGGTCACAGCCACAACCTAGCTTGACCTGGCATAGACCTGGCAGTAGCAAATCCACAGGGAGCAGTCAGTGTCAAGTTGTGACGAGCAACCCACCCGAGGAGACACTGCACTGCTGCCGAGTCACTTTGGTGGTGTTTGGTGGTACCTTCTCAGGTCGAACATACACAGGACTTTCACCTACAGAACCCCTGACTTGTCACAGTGATGGCCGTCGTGGAGCTAGTGTGAGTGAACTCCCTCTCCAGAGGGCGCCGGTTTGGTATAATTCATCCTGGTTGGCCGTCATTCAGAATGAAACGAGAACCTTTGACCTTTGGCACTGAGGCTGCAACATGATGATCCTGGCTGTGGCTCTGCAGGGGTGGGTGGAGAAGGTACGGAAAATGACAGTTAAACATTGTTGG
>JADBJO010002834.1:185000-187500 GCA_016801955.1 Conus betulinus
TTTCATACCTGGCTTCCCCTTCTTACTTTCCTCCTCTCTCTCTCTCTCTGGTATTTCCCCTTTCATTTTAACATTTTCCAATCATCTTTTCACTTTCTCCTATCATTCCCCACCTGTTCCCCAATACTTTCCCTCTCTCATCTTTTTTTTTTTTTTTCCCCCTCGTTTTTCTCCCTCCCGCCATTTTTTTTTTTTTTTTTTTTTTTTTTTTTTTTAACACGAGCGTTTGCTATGGGATTTGATATAGAGTGCCCTTTGTCCGACAGGTTGTTAGCATGATACGTCACATGCTATTGTCACTGATAAATAATGTCGAATATCTACATTGTTTCTCACATGCTATTGTGGCGGTGGCAGCAAGTGTCGTGGAGCGCCTAGAGCAGGACGCGGCACCGATAGAAGTCTTGGTCATCCACTGCAGCCTGGCAGTCTCCCGTCGTAACGGTTTTCCGTGCCACTGGATCAAGACTCCCCAGGCCGAGAGAGTGGGATTGCCCTTGTGCAACGGTCTTCTCACTATAAAGCATTCACGCACAGGTCCCTTTGCAACTCATCACCGATCTGTCTCAAGTCCTGCGGCGATGGGCGCGTGGCGAAGCAACAGGTGGAGATGAACACTGGCGGTTGTAGTCACAAACCTGCACGCAGGCGGTCCATGGGCAAGTGGTCGCTCTGTTCCTGAATCCAAGGGCAACAGGACAGTTCGGCAGCACCTGTGGGCGACTGGGCAGCCTCTTTAGGACAGCACTGCCCACCCTCACATGAGGGAGGGGGCTAGAAAAGGTGCCCCAGACAAATGCTTGCCCTTATAGCGTCTGGTCAGCTTACCGCGGCTGACAGACTCATCCTCATAGCGGTCGAATAACAATACAAAAAAAGAAAAAACTCAAGAGGTTCATTTTGGGAGCCTGGAATGTCCGAACACTTCTGGATAGAGCCGGTACACTGAGACCAGAGAGAAGAACGGCGCTTGTTGCAAAAGAGCTTCAGCGTTACCGGATAGACATTGCCGCACTCAGCGAAACCCGCCTTGCTGATGAAGGGTCCCTGACAGAAGAGGGAGGTGGGTACACCTTCTTCTGGAAAGGTAAGCCGCAAGCTGAGGTCAGGATACATGGTGTTGTTGGATTTGCTATTAGAACAGCACTGCTGAAGAACATACCAGCCCTGTCAGTTGGAATCAGTGAACGTCTCATGAAATTGCTTATTCCACTCAGCAAGTCCAGAGATACCTCACATGCTATGGTGGCTTATAAAGTTACTGATAAATAATGTCGAATATCTATATTTGTTTCTATAGCTGGCATCGTTCGTAAAAAGAGGCCTACGTAAACACTACATTTCCCACGGAAATCAGTAGGTACATAAATAGTGTTCTACGTATCTTTAAAAAAAAAAAAAAAAAAATATGTGTCCATTGCTTAACGTCGATTGTAAACAGCCATCAGAATCAGAAAACACCGACACAGACATCATAGCCACCATCATCACGACCCTTCCCTAACGCCTTAAGATAAACTCAGTACTTTATAACATCAGAATGTAATATACAATAGATACAGTCAATCACTACCGTTACAATTTAAAAGGGAGACAAGATGTGGGGGGGGGGGGGGGGGAGCTTTTGTGAAAGAGGTCATAGCAATAATGACGCGTTGCAAGCCTCCTTTTACTTACCGCTTTTAGATCTTTGTATTTTCGGTCAGTCTAGCGCTCTCGTTGATTTGTTTAAAACGTTTGGTAAGTGAATGTATGCCTAATTGTTCAGTATTGTTTTTGGATCGATTGATAATGCGATTGGAATATTCAAGATTATGTTAGAATGTTCACCATGTTTCCGTAAGTTGCTAGTGCATTGCCGAAGGTTCGAGAATGTTGTAGAAGCTGACCGAATGACATTCGCATACGCTAGTCACAATTTCATTGGTAAAGCTTACTGATATGCAGAATATTCTGGAAAAGAATGATCAAGTCTGTTCGAGGATATTCTTTAGATAGCATACAAAGAATGAGAGCTGTGCGACACACACACACACACACACACACACACACACAGAGATTTGTTGAGAGAGTTCTAGTCTAGAAGTGGTCGAGTCTTCACAGAGTTTGAATCTAGTCGATGAAAAGCTGCCATTAGTAGAATATTGCCTGTTACACGTACGATTGAGTTCCTGTACGTCTTATTGAACCTGAAGGTCAGTGGTTTGTGTTTTGTTCCTATATTCTTCAACGTGTGTAAATAAAAGGATCCTCTTCGTTTCAATACTGCCTGGTGTATTTTTGTCGTCTGCGAGCAGAACACCTACCACAGGATCTACAACCAACTCTTACAAGCTAGAGTACTGCAGTTACCTTGTACTGAGGAAGTGAGTGTATTTAGCATTGTAACAACTACATATTAACGTGAAATATTGTGAAACCAGTTTTACCGACAACGCACTCATGATACAGACACAAAGCTTGGAACGTGTTCATGATCATTTACATAGTTGCACACACC
>JADBJO010002834.1:215000-217500 GCA_016801955.1 Conus betulinus
TAAAAGGACTATAAAAAGACAAAGATGCATTTTAAAAGACTTTAAAGGAATATGAAAAGACGAAGATGCACTTTAAAATACTTTAAGGAATATAAAAAGACGAAGATGCATTTTAAAAGCTTTTAAAGAAAATACAACCAGATGGGGGTACATGTCAAAAGCCTTCAAAGGAATAAAAAAAAAGACGAAGGTGTATTTTCAAAACCTTTATAGGAATATAAAAAGACGAAGTATATTTTAGAAGCCTTTATAGGAATATGAAAAAGACGAAGGTGTATATTAAAAAAAAAGCCTTTACAGTAATATAAAAAGACGAAGGTATATTTTTAAAAGCCTTAAAGGAATATAAAAACACGAAGGTATATTTTTAAAAGCTTTTAAAGAAATACAACCAGATGGGGGTATATTTCAAAAGCCTTTATAGAAATATAAAAAGACGAATGTATTTTTTTAAAAGCTTTTAAAGGAATATAAAAAGACGAACATGCATTTTAAAAGCTTTTAAAGAAATATAACCAGATGGGGGTGTACTTTAAAAGCCTTTAAAGGATTATAAAAAGACGAAGATGCATTTTAAAAAAAGCTTTTAAAGAAATACAACCAGATGGGGGTGTACTTTAAAAGCCTTTAAAGGAATATAAAAGACGAAGATTCATTTTACAAGCCTTTCAAGAATACTTATTCGCGGTATTGTTCCCTTCACTCTTGATGTCACGGGCATTGCAAAACAAAAAAACGGGCCTTTGTCTCCGTTTGAAATTCACAGAATGTGCGCAGCAACTCCTTTTCCGTCACGCTCATCCAGAACTGTATTCTATGTATAATTATGATTGTCACAAGTCTAACCTTACTCTGATCAGACCAGTTCTAGCCTGTAAATACCTGAGTGATTGTAGGTATGAGTCTTAAATCAAATCACTCTTAAAAGTGGACACGATCACCGTAGTGATTTCGGTGAGCCAGTGCAGTTTTACTGTATTTGAGTCAATATATCTCTGAATGTTTTCACTAAAAACAACAAAACAAACAAACAAAAAAAAACTCTTTCTCATCACCAAACCATTGATTCTCCCAGACTTTTCAAATTCATAATTGCAAAGGAAAAGCGGAGAGTGCACGCCATAGAATTTTTCTATGGTGAAAATATAACATTACTTTGCAGAGCTTTTAAAAATTCTCAAATGGTATTTAGTACTCTTCTTATACAAGATGGCAAACAAGGAAAATCTACCTAATGCTCGTTAAAACCATTATATCAGGACTTTTTACACTTAAGTTCAAAACCTTTTTCAACAAAAAGATGCACTTTTTTTTTCCATAATCATACTTATATAACTTTCAGCTTTTCCAATATTGTCCAAGTTTCTGCTCTATACCTAAGTATTGGCTGGAATTCAGTGTCGAAAAGTTTTAAGAATATAGCAGGTGATTTTTTCTCCTATGGACCAAAACATTTTTGAATATAAGAACCACACCAAACTTAGCTCTGCTGAACGTACCGACAGACCATAAGAAAAGGACAGTGTGGAGGTCACAACAACCCCCCAATCATTTGCATGTATTATTCACCACGGTCATTTTTATTCGTCCGAAGAACCTGTGTCCGCCATTTCCAAACACGACAATGTTCAGTGGATTAGAACAGATTATCAGACCAAGTCTGTGAGCTGTGTTATGTGGCACGTTCGATTGGTTTTGCAAACCAGTCACTGAATCACAAAGCAGGATGACGTCATCAACAAACATGAGAATTAAAATATCAAGAAAAGTCAGGGAGAAAGTTTGAATTCCATGTTTTTCTTTCTTGATTGTTTTCACAGCCAACTCATCAATGAAAAAAGGAGAAGAAGAAAACAGGACCACGTACCTTCCCCTGTTTTAAACCCATAGGGTACATGAATGCGTCGTTGAAATCGTTGCCAGCTGATACTACTCTTGCTTTGATGGTGTTACATATGCTAATGATGGCTCGGTATATTTCCCCATTAATCCCCCTTTCCTTTGTGTGTGTGTGTGTGTGTGTGTGTGTGTGTGTGTGTGTGTGAGAGAGAGAGAGAGAGAGAGAGAGAGAGAGAGAGAGAGAGAGAATACGTTTTAATATTATTTTGGCCTCAGGCCCCCACACACATGGCGAGTTTTATACATTTCATACACAAATGATAACTGGTAGGATTTAAGAAGTGTGAAAACATACAGATTTTTAGATTTGATTTACTTCAATATTTTAGTAGCTATGTTCGTCTCTTAAAAAAGCTTTATGAACAAAAGCGCAACAACACTTTGTGCGACATCAACATTTTTTTTTTTTTTTTATCACTAGAAGTTTGATGATCGGAGCGGGGACGGGGGATTGGCATAGGCTACTTTTTTATGTTTGAATTCTTTTATAATATAGGGGGACAACAAAGTAGGAAACGCTTAATTCTAGACCACGCCGTGACAAAATGGACAGTCGATCTCAGTATCTGACCGATCACTATATTGTCGATCTAAGTATCTA
>JADBJO010002834.1:220000-242500 GCA_016801955.1 Conus betulinus
GAGTGTATGAGAAGTGAGGAGGGAAGTGGTCAAAAACGTTTCTTCTTCTTCAACGACAGGTGGAGGGCAGTCACCCGAACGAGCATTTTCACTAGTTTTGGCCATGTAAAGAGATCAAATGATGGACCAAAAGAAACACCGACATTTACGATCCCGCTAATCCACGCGCAGCCAAAACGGTTGAAGAACAAACGGCAGTATTTTCCTTTCTCCCCGGCTTTCGGCACTTCCGCTGCGCCTGCGCACAGCAGTCTGTCCCAGTCCCAGGCCCGCAAATTCGAGCAATGACAAGACCGACGCTACCAAACACGCGCACATGAGTTACGGTTCCTTATTTTCACGAAGCTTACGTGCTTGTTTTTGCGGTGATCATACATCATGAAGCGGTCGGTTCTGTTCTCTCGCCAACACAAACACGTTCAAGGCGTGCGGTTATCCGTGAAACGAATTACCTTTTAAACACTAGAAGGCGCTGGGCCTCGAATTATAAATCATCGTGTGGAAATGAATGTCCTATAATTAGAAAGAAATTGCATTTGGCACTTCATCGTTACTCTTAGATCTAGGCTAAAAGCAATTTCTCCTCAAAACCATATCTTACGTTGGATGCGACGAAAAAAAAACAACAAAAAAAAAAAAAAACAAACAAAAAAAAAAACAAACAACAACAACAACAAAAGCAAACAAACAAACAAACAAACAATAAAATGGCGGGCGTTTATGGTCTAAAGTCGTTGCGTTTCATTTTTAGGTGAGAAAGGCTCTTAGTGTGTGTGTTGTGTGGCACTGTAGACAGTCATGGACAATACATACAAAAGCTACAAAAAAATACAAAGTCAAGGTATCTGAAAAAAACAGTAGACACTATTACGTGGAACGCGACTAGGAGCGTTTTTAGAATTAGATCTAGATAAATGCCCCTCCTCCCCCCCCCCACCCTCCGCCCCATACCAAAGCATTCTTATTCCAAAGGGAACACACACAAACACGCGTGCGGCGCTCACACACGTACAGGTAAATTACTTGAAAACAAACACACACACACACACACACACACACACACACACACACACACACACATCGCCCGAGACTTGGGTGCACACATCAACGAAAACTGAATGGTGCTTCTTAAAATTTCAACCGAACGCGGAGCAAGCCCCTCGAAAAGTGTATCGGTTTCCACAGGAACCAACACATTAAAAAAAAAAAAAAAAAAAAAAATCACCAAGCAAATTTACTTTACAAAAGGTCAGACCTGGAATAAGCTGGTATACACGGCAGGATCGATGGAATGCTAATTTTTATGTTTCAAAGACCGAGGGGTATGCGTGTGGCGTTGCTTTCAACATAAAAGTGTTTGCTTTGTTCATGCGAGCTTCCTGTTAAGAGGCAGGTCCCCTACATGCTGATAATCTGATGGAGTTAAATAGGAGGACTTCAGAGGGACTAATTTTGTTGTTCTACCACGGTCAACCGAATAGTGGTTTAAAAGAGAGAGGGGGGGGGGGGGGGGTGGGGGGGGGGGGGGGGATGGGGGAGAGAGGGGGGGGAGGCGAAGAGAGAAAGACAGAGAGAGGGAGGGAGGGAGAGGAGAGAGAGAGAGAGAGAGAGAGGGGAAGGGAGGAGAGAGAGAGAGAGAGAGAGAGAGAGAGAGAGAGAGAGAGAGAGAGAGAGAGAGAGAGAGAAAATATCAAACAGAATGGAATCTATTTGAAAAATCATCTTGTGGTTAAGTCATACTAACAGTTCACCATTTTGTATGATTTTGTAAAAAAAAAAAAAAAAATCCACCACAAGAAACACAACAAGAACTGGAAGAACAACAAAAACAAGAAGAAGAAGAAGAAGAAGAACAACAACAACAACAACAACAACAACAACAACACAAAACACAACACACACACACACACACACACAACACACACACACACACACACACACACACACACACTCTTACACACACACACACACTCTCACACACACTTACACACACACACACACATACACTCTCTCTCTCTCTCTCTTTCTCTCTTTCTTACACACACACACACACACACTCTCTCTTTCTCTCTGTCTGTCTGTCTGTCTGTCTGTCTGTCTGTCTCTCTCTCTCTCTCTCTCTCTCTCATACACACACACACACACACACACACACACACACGAAACCCATCCCTCTTTGCGCGCGGCGCTCGCGAATGCACAGATAGCCGACTCGCCAAGACCACAGACGCACCCATCACCAAGCCTTGTGTGCACAGTCAAAGAAGTTGAGATAGTACTTCACAACAACTCAGCTGACTGCGGCCCAAGGCCATCGAATAGTGTATCAGTTTCCACAGGAACCATGCCATAAAAAGGGCACCACATATAAAGCCAAGCAGATTGACGAAGGTCAATCCTGGAGTGAAGCGCCTTGATCTGGTATACATGGCTGATCGATTTTATTTCAAATTTATTTTTCAAAGACTCGAGAAGCATGACAGCGGGCATCCATCTCAGCATGAAAAAAAATATGTTGCTTTGCTAAATGCGGGCTTCTCTTTAATTGAGAGGTTGTTGGTTCCCTGAATGTTTATAATCTGAAAGAGGTAAAGAGGACTTCTGAGAGGCTAATTTTGTACTTGTATCATAGCAAACGGAATAGTTGTTTTAAGAGAGATAGACAGAGAGAGGGGGGAGAGGGGAGGGGAGAGGGGAGGAGAGGGAGGGAGAGAGAGGGAGAGAGAGAGAGAGAGGGGGGGAGAGAGAGAGAGAGAGAGAGAGAGAGAGAGAGAGAGAGAGAGAGAGAGGAGAGAGAGAGAGAGACTCGTGACTCGTGACTTTAATGTGAGGCCATCAGCCTAATCACATGAGTGCAACAAGAAAGAAATCCATTTTATACAGTTAGAACAAAATTTACCATGACTGCAACAAAACATTCTTCCATGACAGTATGTACATGCAGAATTCTATCATAATTATACATAAATGCTCCTTAGTACGTTCTTCCTTGTGAACATAATATAAGTATACATATTATCATTTTGAAACTCATGATATGAATGCTGTTGGTACTAGCATGCAAAACACATTTCTATTACATTACCCTCATCGTATTTTCGTTATCATTATACAGTGGTGGAGACCTTTCTACACCTGCGTCCTATAATACTCCGGAAAGCCGTACTATTTTAAAAAATGTCACCACATGCTTCAGGGCTGTCTTGTGTCAACATCGTAAAGGAAACTAGGTGGTGTTGGCAAAAAAATTGCCGGACGGAGAAGGTAAAGTTTTGTCACTTACTGTTATCGTATGCCATCGCGCACCGGTGGAAATGGAGGACACGTATAAACATCGCATGCATCTTACGTGAGAAATTGGGAGGAATAAACAAGATAAATGAAAACGAGTGACTGATATTTGAACGCCGGTAGGCTGCTCTTCGGCCGGCTCGACCTGGGTAGGCAGCCCGTTGAGTGAGTGAGGTAGTGTGTTTATTGTAAAGCGCTTAGAGCTTGGTCTGTGACCGCGGATAGGCGCTACATGAATACCCAATATAATAATTTATAATAATAATCACAATAATAAGTTTTCACTTGCCTTTTTCTTTTGACTTGTTCTGTAGGTCCCTGCTCTGTGCCTATCCCTGTTCAGCTGTGACGGGCATTTACGGCGATACGCGATGCTGTGGCCTTGGGTTAGCGTGGCTGGGGGGGCTGTTCGGTAACTGTAGTCAAACGCAGATTGATGACAGTTGGGTTTTCCTCTGCCCCTCTAAGTTGTGCGAGGACAACGTCATTTCCGCTAGTGCAGCATTGAGTGTGGCTTCTAAAGTGGAAGGGAGGCCTTCAACAGGCAGGCTGGACGATTTACAGGTGATATAAGAAATAGAAATTTTTACCGGAGCGGCCAAAATACGTCTTGCTGGGAGGGCACCAGAGAGAGAGAGAGAGAGAGAGAGAGAGAGAGAGAGAGAGAGAGAGAGAGAGCAATCGCAGTTTTTTCAACCAAAATGACAGCACGTATTTCCCAACACCTGATAGTGAGAGATTGGTCACACGACTGTACACATTAGAACCGGTTCAATGTCAAAACAAACCAGTCTTCGAATATCGGGAGACGCAGAGAGAGAGAGAGGGAGGGAGAGGGAGAGAGAGAGAGAGAGAGAGAGAGAGAGAGAGAGAGAGAGAGAGAGAGAGAGAGAAACCACACCAAAAATTATTACATCACGAGCGATGAAATATAATGACAGAAGAGTCGTATCAAACATCAAATCAGGCAATGAAGATGAGATCTGAGATGCATGGAACACAAAATATTCTTGCCACGTTTTTTTTTTCTTTTTACTTGTGGTAAGCCTATTTCAGTGCATCATTTGTTGATAGAATGTTCTGTCTTAACTCCAGTTTATAAAGAAAATTCTATCGATATCAACGTCCAAGATATCAGTCAAATATTGTCCAGCCCTTCTATCACAAACATTGCTACTATTATCGCACAATCTAAAATTGCCAAGCTGCTTTGATGCGTGTTTATTTTTACCACTAATTCAAAAAGTTATTATTGTTATTTTTTTTATCTTTGAGGTTAAGCCTTGTTAGTTAGAGATGACGTTTTAGATCATTTTTCGTCTAATATCATCAATGGTGAACAGACGTTAAATAAACCACTGAACTGAACTTATGAGAGCTGAGAATATCAGAAATGCTTACCCTAGTAGTGATAAGAATGTCATGCACATTAATCTTCATACATCAAAATAATACACACACACACATCAAAATAATAATGACATGTCACTCAGGAAGATGTGAAGCAGCACACTCCAGTGAACTAGGGAAGGATACAATGACTGAAGAGGACCCAGCTTGACGCGCCGCGAGCCCATCAGATAGTGTATCAGTTTCCACAGGAACCATTCCATAAGAAGCACCACATGTAAAGCCAGGCAGACTGACGAAGGTCAATCCTGGAACGAGGTACCTTGATCTGGGTATACACGGCGGATCCATTTTATTTCACATTTTTTGGTCAAAGGCAGGGTTCCCTAAATGTTTTTCTCATCTGAAAGAGTTAAAGAAGAAGGCTTCAGAGGGCTGATTTTGCAGTGCTACGACAGTGACAGAACAGTGGTTTGAGAGAGAGAGAGAGAGAGAGAGAGAGAGAGAGAGAGAGAGAGAGAGAGAGAGAGAGAGAGAACACTGAGAAATGAAAATGTTTAATGTTATTAGCTATACAGCCTTAGTGACACACACACACACACACACACACACACACACACACACACAGAGAGAGAGAGAGAGAGAGAGAGAGAGAGAGAGTGAGTTCCCTTTGTAATCTTTCTTCAAGGATACAGAGAGACCAATTTCCAAGGTTTACACCACTAGGAAATGTCACAATTCCATAAACTCGTCTTGCTTCGTATAACCTGAGATTGATAATGAAGAAGGAACAATAATGTGATCGTCTGCATGCTCGGTAGACAATTACAATCAATAATCTTGCTGATCCTCACCACATTTCTGCACTAAAATTGCCTGGGTTCTTTCTCAGGACACACTCCATCTTTCTTTAAAACTGGTTCAGCAGCTTTGGCGTTTCCATGCTGACAGTTTCAGTTGCAGTTTCAGTTTCATCAAGGAGGCGACACTGCGCGCGGACAAGTCCATTTGCGCTACACGCTGAGTTTTGAGACCACACTGCGCATGATTTGAAGCTGGTGGATAAATGAATGAACAACTAAGATGAGAGAACTGAAGAAGAGGGTCTCGTGGCTACGACTCCGCGGATGTCTGATCTACGCATAACCCCAACGCGCTGGTCAGACCTTGTGCTTTTTTTTTTTTTTTTTTTTTGCTGACAGAAAAACAAACAAACAAACAAACGGACACTGCTGAAAAGATAACATTCTTGCCAGAGGTGACACTAGAAATGCCTTATTCTCGTTCAAAGACAAATAGCCACGCTCTCCAAAAAGTTTGTGAAAGTTGTTGTTGTTGCTGCTGTTTTTTTTTTTTCCCCTTTTGATTACTGTCCTTTTGATGAATGTGCTATTTCGCCTGCTTCGATAATTTCTTTTTTTTTTAGGGAGTATGGGGGGGGTGTGGTGTGGTGGGGGAAGGGGTGGGATGAGAGGAGGGTTGGGAATCTAGGAGGAGGGGAAGAAGGGGAGATAGTTTCACAAAACTCCCTAAGAAGGGGGAGATAGTTTCACAACTCCCTAGAACTTAAAAAAATTGTTTAAGATTCCCGTGGTTATACGGATCCAAAAATGAATACGTGCTATAAACATATATCAACTGCAGGTAAGGTCAGCTCGACTCTTTAGTAGTAACCCACTCTGAGTGTGTGTGTGTGTGTGTGTGTGTGTGTGTGTGTGTGTGTGTGTGTGTGTGTGTGTGTGTCTGTACGTGCATGCGTGCGTGCGTGCGTGTGTGTGTGTGTGTGTGTGTGTGTGTGTGTGTGTGTGTGTGTGTGTGTGTGTGTGTGTGCGTGCGTATTTGCGTGCGTGCGTGCACATGTGTGTGCTTGCTTGTGTGCGTGTGTGTGTGTGTGTGTGTGTGTGTGTGTGTGTGTGTGTGTGTGTGTGTGTGTGTGTGTGTGCGTGTGTGTGCGTGTGTGTGTGTTCGCGCGCGCGCGCGCGTCTATGCGTTCAGGTGCGTGTGTCTATAACGGGTTGATTTATACTCTCTTCTCAACGAGAAAATCAAACAAACAATATGACAAGAATAATGAGCTCTCTCATAAAGAATACACCCTCCTCCCCTCACCCCCTCCCCCCCCCCCCCCCCACCTCCCATGGAACTTTTGACCTTTCTGGCACCACCTATGGTGGCAGCTTGAGTTTCAGGTACAGATGACAGAGGGGTGGGGGACGGGAGAGGAGGGAGAGGGAGACAAGGATGATATAAGAGAATACGGAAGTTACGTGTGGTCTGAGAATACAATCAGAAAAACAAAAAATCTAAAAACAGCCCTAGGGAGTTAATAAAAGGGAAAAAAAGAAAGAAAAAAAAAAAAAAAAAAAAGAGAAAAAAAACGGAAAGAAAGAAAGAAAAAGAAACGTATGAAAAAAAAAAAAAAAAAAAAGAAGGAAAGAATAAACCGCAAAAACCCCTCCATCCCCTTCCCCCGTCACATCTCTCTCCCCCCCCCCCCCCTCCCCCTTCCTCTCTCCCTTCCCTTTCCCCTTCCTCTGGCATGAAAGGTTGCAACATTAGCAGCAAGACTGGTAGTAGAAATGTCGTCACTTTGGAAAGCGTGACATGGAGGTTCAAAACTTTGGTGGCAGAAATAAGAAATGACATAATAATAAGGGGGGGGGGGGGGGGGGGGGGGGGGGGGATGACAAAAACAAAAACTGACCAATCAACTAACAAAAAAAAAAACCCCAAAAAAACCGGGCAGACTGTAGAGAGCAAAGAAAGAAACGTCATAACATTAGCAGCGGGACAAGAAAGTCATGGCTTTGGCATAAAGACATGGAAAACCATAATGTTGGCTACAAAAGCAGAAACGCAACAATGCCTGTAGCACTACAAGAAACGCCATGATACTGGCGGCGACACAATAAATGTCACAGCGTTCGCGGCAAACCAAAACACGTCATAGCGCTTGCGGCGAAACAAAACACGTCATAGCGCTTGCGGCGAAACAAAACACATCATATAGAGTTTGCTGTAAAAAAGAAAACACGCTATAGCGCTTGCGGGGAAACAAAAAAACGAAAAAAAACATCATAGCGCTTGCTGTAAAACAAAACACGCCATAGCGCTTGCGGCAAAACAAAACACATCATAGCGCTTACGGTCGAAACAAAACACATCATAGCGCTTGCGGCGAAACAAAACACATCATATCACTTGCGGCGAAACAAAACACATCATAGCGCTTGCGGCGAAACAAAAAACACATCATAGCGCTTGAGGCAAACAAGAGACGTCATAACTCGGGAGGCAGAGCAGGAAACATAGTGTTGACGGGAAACGTCATGGCTTTGATATAAAAAACAAGAAACTCGTAACCTTGATAGACAAACAAAACAAAAACAAAAACAAACTAACAACAACAAACCAAACCAAAACCAACCAACCAACAAACACACACACACACACACACACACACACACACACACACACACACACACACACACACACACACACACACACACACGCACACACACACACACACACAGTTTTGAACACACACACACACACACACACACACACACACACACACACACACACACACACACACACACACACACACACACACACACACACACACACACACACACACACACACACACAAACAACACACACACACACACACACACACACACACACACACAACACACACACGCACACACACACACACGCACGCACGCACGCACGCACGCACGCACTCACGTACACACACGCACACACACACACACACACACACACACACACACACACACACACACACACGCACACACACTAGCTGTGCCATCAAAACGAAAGTCATAATGACACAGTGGCTCTGGCAAACAAGAACTGGGACCACCACCATCATAGTGGATGACGTCGGTAGATGTGCAGGAAACACCACACCTTGTCACCACTGCCAAACAGCCCCACAGCCTGTCACGTGGGAAACACCAGCCTTGTCGTCACTGCCAAACAGCCCCCACAGCCTGTCGCGTGGGAAAACACCAGCCTTGTCGTCACTGCCAAACAGCCCCACAGCCTGTCGCGTGGGAAACACCAGCCTTGTCGTCACTGCCAAACAGCCCCACAGCCTGTCACATGGGAAAACACCAGCCTTGTCGTCACTGCCAAACAGCCCCACAGCCTGTCACATGGGAAACCTCAGCCTTGTCGTCACTGCCAAACAGCCCCACAGCCTGTCACATGGGAAACCTCAGCCTTGAACAGAGGTCTTCATTGATCAGAAGAAACCTCAGCCTGATGATCATAGAAACCTCACCTATTCCGGAAAACACCAGTTGCTCCCTCGAAACTTGAGCCACCTTCGTCAGGAGCTGAAGAGTCGCATCGGAAAGGCGCTTGCAGCTTTCGATCAGCTGAAACGAAATATGGAGAACAAACAAACTCTCCCTTAGAATCAAAACTGCGATCCCTCAACTGAAACCTTTCTATCCACATCGCTAGACAGCTGCGAAACTTGTCAGCTTCAAACCATCCAGGATCAGAGAAACCTGGATACATGATACCCACATCAAACGCCCCCGAGGAATCCTTGGCATCATGTGGAATAGCCTTGTGTCAAACGCTTTAGAGAAAGGAGGGAGACTTCAGCATCGGGGCAGAGAGACGCTTGACGCTTTGATATTAAATTGTCATTACCAGAGAACTCTCTTTTGAATCAAACTGCGGGGGGGGGGGGGGGGGAGGGGGGGGGGGGGGGGGGGGTGTAACTTGGCATCATGTGGAATAGCCTTGTGTCAAACATAGAGGTAGGAGGCAGATGGCAGAGAGATACTTTCCCTCTATTAATTTCCTTACCAAACCATCTTTGCAGATGGGCAGAGAGAGAGAGAGAGAGAGAGGAGAGAGACCATCTTGAGGAGAGGAGAGAGAGAGAGAGAGAGGAGAGAGGAGAGAGAGGAGGGAGAGAGAGAGAGGAGAGAGAGAGAGAGAAGGCCTCCGTCGGTCGTAGCTGACCATGGATAGAGTATATCCGACCTAATCTTTAGCTATCTGTCTGGGTTGTGTCTGCTTGACCCGAGCAGCGTCGCTTGTGGCTGTAGAGACCGATGCGAGAGTGGCAGTCTCTGTGGCAGCGCTCATATCTGTATGTTGACACTGGTTTGTTGGCTGTCATCCCCTTTCTGCGGGCTTGCTCATCTGCTGCAGCAGCTGTCATTTTGACTTCCAACCAGTCTGCAGCGGTTTCGTTGCGAGTGCTTCTCCAGCTGTTGCGATCTGCTGCGAGGTCCTTTCAGGACTCAGAGCTGATCTCAAGCGCCTTCATGTCTCTTTGACAAACGTCTTTGTATCTCAGCTGTGGGCGGCCAATGCTTCTCTGCCCTGCGGCAAGCTCTCCATAGAGGGACGTCTTTTGGGATGCGAACATCCTCCATGCGGCGAACGTGGCCCAGCCAACGCAGCCGACGCTGTCTCAGCAGGGTATACATGGTAGGGAGGGCCAGCGCGATTGCAACAACTTGCTGTATCGACCACCATCGGCAAGCGACGCCTCGATGGCTAGGCCGCCTCCCCACGTCAAGACCTGCAAACCAGACCCCAGGACAGACAAGAGAAAAAGAGAAGAAGAAGACGGCCCATGATAAGCTGGCGGCAAAAAAACAGGGGAGAGAGAGGCCTACGTCTGTCCCATAGGAACCTGACATTCTGAGCGATGAAAGGAAATCTTGAATGGGGCTATGAACAGTCAGCGACACACAGGGACGGTAAACTTGCTTCTCCATGATAAAAGAAATACACGCTCATAACAGCTCCAAACCAACGCTAGCTGCTTACGGCACCGAGTCACCCGGCACACAGAAATGTCAGCACACGAGCAGACACAGCACAAAACGAGCAGACATCCCCTGAGGGTTGGGGGGAGGGGGGGGGGGGGGGAGGGAAGGGAGGAGAGGGAGGATGAGGGGGATATCTCATAACCAAGAAAACGTGACAGCGTTGGCGATAGATTGGGAAAAAAAAAAAGTCACATGTTTGGGGCTAAGCAGCAGCAACAACAACAAAAACAACAAACCCCGAAAAAAAAAAAAAAAAAAACAAAAAAAAAGAAAAGAAAGAGAGAGAGAGAGAGAGAGAAAAAAAGACAAATGAACGTTTGACAGGAACAAAAAAAAACGCCACGGCTCTGGCATAAAAAACAAGAAACGTCATAAAACTGGCAGCAAAAAATGGAACATTAGAGCGCCGGTGACAAAACTAAGAAGTCGCAGCATTGGTGTGTGTGTGTGTGTGTGTGTGTGTGTGTGTGTGTGTGTGTGTGTGTGTGTGAGTGCGAGCGCGCGCGCGCGCGAGACAGAGTGATATATATATATATATAATATAATATATATATGTATATTATAAAGAGAGAGAGAAAAAGAGAGAGCAGCATTGGTGTGTGTGTGTGTGTGTGTGTGTGTGTGTTGTGTGTGTGTGTGTTGTGTGTGTGTGTGTGTGTGTGTGTGTGTGTGTGTGTGTGTGTGTGTGAGAGAGAGCGAGAGAGAGAGAGAGAGAGAGAGAGAGAGAGAGAGAGAGAAAGAGAGAGAGGAGAGAGAGAGAGCGTGCGTGTCTTTAATCCTTGAAGCATCATAATATTGGTGGCAAAACAGGAAACATATAGTGTTACGTCAAAGTGAGCAATGTCACACAACACGAAAACAAGAAATAATTATCTGAACGTTGGCGTCAAAAGGAGGTACGTCATAGCACTGGCAACGAATTTTAAATGATATGTAATTGATAGCGAACCGCCAAGAAAAACGTAGACAAACAAATCACAAGACA
The DNA here is from genome assembly GCA_016801955.1 of Conus betulinus. NCBI lineage: Eukaryota > Metazoa > Mollusca > Gastropoda > Neogastropoda > Conidae > Conus > Conus betulinus. The sequence goes on from JADBJO010002834.1 coordinate 231,452, forward strand.
AAACACGACGCGTTTCGACCTCTTAGGTCTTCTTCAGGCAGATGCAAAACACTCCGGACAACGAAAGTGAAACGGGCAATCACTTATCTTCATTCACTTCAGCGCGCGAGATGGGCGTTGAATCTTTGCAAGTAGATCTGGCAAGGAAGCAATACGGTGACGGCAAAGCAGGAAACACTATAATGGTGGCGGCAAAACTGGGAAAGTTAATACAACAGCGTGGGAGAGATGGAGGGAGGGGGGTGGGGGAAATCTAATGACGTTGATGGCGGGAAACTCGTCGTGGCACTAGCAAGCGATACCATTGGTGGCCTTAAAAAAAAAAAAAAAAATCATAACTTTGGCGGCAAAACAAGAAGACGTCACAGCTATTACGGCAAAACAAGCAACGTCAGAATGTTGACATCAGAACAAAAATGTGGCCTTGGTGTCAAAATGAAGAAGTCATAGCTTTGGCGTCAAAGTAAATTAAAAAAAAAAAAAAAAAAAATTCAGCATGTTGTCAGCTGTACACGAAATGTCAACATGTTAAACCGCTAAAGACGAAATGACAACACATTAACCGCTATACACAAAATAACAACACGTTAACCGCTGAACACGAAATAACTACACGTTAACCGCTGAACACGAAATAACAACACGTTAACCGCTCAACACGAAATAACAACACGTTAACCCCTAAACACAAAATGTCAACACGCTAACCGCTAAACACGAAATAATAACACGTTAACCCTAAACACGAAATGTCAACACGTTAACCGCTGAACACGAAATAACACGTTAACCCCTAAACACAAAATGTCAACACGTTAACCGCTAAACACGAAATGACGACACGTTAACCGCTGAACACGAAACGACAACACGTTAACCGCTGAACACGAAATGACGACACGTTAACCGCTGAACACAAAATGACGACACGTTAACCGCTAAACACGAAATGACAACACGTTAACCCGCTGAACACGAAATAACAACACGTTAACCGCTGAACACGAAATGACGACACGTTAGCCGCTGAACACGAAATGACGACACGTTGACAGCGAAACAAGAAACATCATAGCTTTGGCGGTTAAAACAAGAAACGTTTGCATTAAAAAAAAAAAAAAAAAAAGTCACAGACTTGGCTTCTAAACAAGACGTCGCGGACTCTCGGCTGGGAGGTCGTGGGTTCGAATCCCATCAGAAGTCATGTGGGTTTTTCTGCCCCGACCGGCTCCTACCCAGAGTTGAGTTTAGCTGCGGACTCAGTTGGGAAGACTGGGACCACACAGTCGAGTTTCATCCACTTAATGGATGCGTTTCTGAGAGTGTTGCTCAAAAGAAGCGTAGAGTACAGCCCTGTCATGTAGTCTCAGACCGAAATGGAAATCCGTAGCATCATCATAATCATCATCATTCTCATCGATCAGCATAAAAAAAAAAGTCTCAAGTTCTGTGGCCCTTCATGCCTGCTCTCATGGTGACCTCAGTTTCGATGTCCTCTCCACGTCTGTGGCCTTGGTTTGTTCCGTCGGGGTCACCGGTATCGGCGAGTCCATGGGGGCTGTCGTTGGACGGGACGTGGTGGCGCCCTCCGGAGGGAGAGCTCACTCACGCCGGCTCCGCGACTAAGCAATTATTGTCGTCAGTAGGGGGCTTAGTAGGTGGTGTCCTGCGTATGTTAGATCAGAACAGGCGCCACTGAACACCACTGAAGTGACTCGGCAGCAGTGCAGTGTCTCCTCCGGTGGGTTGCCTCCTGACGACTTAACATTGACTGCTGCCTGTGGATTGCCGGTGCCGGGGCTGCGGCGGGGCCGACCGGGCTGTGGCTGTGGACGGGGTGTTGGAATGAGCGGCGTGGGTGCACTGCCTCTGGGGTAATTTGAACAGCAACTGATTGGGGTGGTGAGGGTGGGGTGGGGGTGGGGGAGGGGGGGGGGTTCTCACGCTGGTCCATTCTGTCATTTACAATCCAGAGAGCCTATAGTTGTTCCCAGAATGCAACCCTCCCAATGACCCATTCTTTCATCCAGATACTGAAGAGCAACAATTTGGACCAACCGCTTTTCCCTCACTGGAGCATTCCCATGGACCCCCCCCCCCTCCCCCCCTCCCACACACACCTTTTTATTCTTTCATTGAGAGTCTGGACAACAACGATTTGGGGTCGACAGATTTTGCCCCTGAAACTGTTTTTCTCTCTGAACCACTCTTTATATCGCGAATCTGAAAAAAAAAAAAAAAAAAAAATCACTGTTTGGACCAACCGTTCTCACAGCGTTAAAGCGTGAACATGGACCCGGTCTTTGAAGAAAGTTTTAACACTTGCCATTTTCTTTCTTTATGTAGTTATCTACGATTAAATGCCTGGATGTGTGTGTGTGTGTGTGTGTGTGTGTGTGTGTGTGTGTGTGTGTGTGTGTGTGTGTGTGTGTGTGTGTGTGTGTGTGTGCTGCCCCATCTTCTGTGCCACTTCAGTGGCAGTGCACCCACGTCGCTCATTCCGACATCCCGTTCTCAGCTGCAGCCCAGTCAGTCCCACCGCAGCCCTGGCACCGGCAATCCCAGGAGCAATCATCGACAAGTCGTCAAGAGGCAACCTGGCAACCTACTGGAGGAGACACTGCACTGCTGCCGAGTCACTTCGGTGGTGTTCAGTGGGCTTGTTCTGAGCTAACATACACAGGACTCCAGCTACTAAGCCCTCTACTTACGACAGTAATTGCTTAGTCGCGGAGCCGACGTGAGTGAGCTCTCCTCCCGGAGGGCGCCACCACGTCCGTCCAACGACAGCCCCCATGGACTCGCCGATACCGGTGACCCCGACGGAACAAACCAAGGCCACGGATGTGGATAGGACATCGAAAGTGAGGTCACCATGAGAGCAGGGCATTGAGGGCCACAGAATTTGAGACTTTTTTTTTATGCTGATCGATGAGAATGAGGATGATGAAGATGATGCTACGAATTTCCATTCTGGTCTGAGACTGCATGACAGGGTTGTACTCTACGCTTCCTTTCATAATATATCCCGGCGTCAACCAGGCCCGAGAGAAACAGACACCTGTAGTGTTGGTCAGGAAATTTGAGCAACACTCTCAGAGACGCATCCATTTAGTGGATGAAACTCGAGTGTGTGGTCCCAGTCTTCCCAACTGAGCCCGTAGCAAACTCAACTCTGGGTAGGAGCCGGTCGGAGCAGAAAAAATCCCACATGACTCTGATGGGAATCGAACCCACGACCTCCCAGCCGGGAGTCCGCGACGCTAACCACTTCGCCATGGCGGCTGGTCAGAACTGTCTGGATTTGTCCCTAGCTTTGAATGAAAGAATGCTGAATGGGTATACAAAAGTCCGAAATTATGAGCAGATGGTTCAACAAGAAAATTGCAGAAAATATTCTTATTCCCATACAGTGAAGCAATTCCGTTGAAGCAAAGCCAGAGACAAGAGAAAGAAGATGATGAAAATGATAAAGGGGAAAAATTCTTTATCACACTAAACAGCAAAGCTGTAAGCTTTTGAAGATATTTTTTGTGTCAAGCTGGTTGAACTCGTGTTGATGGCATCGGTTTGGGGAAACAATTATGAGGGATTATTAGACACAAAGGTTGAAATTCCCTTAGCCTATAGGAGGGAAAAATAATGGATATACAAAGCAGCAGGGTTGTAAGCTTTTGAAAATACTGTATGTCAGTCATTTTGATCCTTGTCCACGGCAACGTTTAGACTAAATCCTGTAGAATGACCTTTTTTTTTTTTTTTTTTTTTTGGGGGGGGGGGATTTATCAGACGTTTTAGACTAAATCCTGTAGAATGACCCGTTTGGGGGATTATCAGACGTTTAGACTAAATCCTGTAGAATGACCTATTTGGGGGGGATTTTGAGACTAAATCCTGTAGAATGACCTGTTTGGGGGATTATCAGCAAAAAAGGTAAACGTTCCCCAAAGCCTATCGGTTGCAGGTGCAGTGAACTATCAAAGGTTCACAGGGTCTTGAGCACGGCATGATGAAAGACGGAGCCCATCTTCCTCCTTCCGCCGCCCTCAAGCTTCCCTGAGCTGAATCAGCTACTTCTCTTTCACCGCTGGATGGACAGAGAGCGTTTTTCAAGTAAAAAAAAAAAAAAAAAAAAGAAGAAAAAAAAATCGACCCACGACTCGTATTGTCAGCCCTGCAGCCAAACACTCTAACCAGTTATTTACAGGTTTCCTTCTATTACCAGTCAACCTTGTTCAAAAAGCAAATTTAATTGAAATCAATCCAGAAAAAAAAGCCTTTTTGTGTAACTTTTGCAGCAATGTCTGTCCCGTCTTTTTATTTATTTTTTTTATATTTTTTTTTTTCGGTCACTTATCAATTCCTCGATCATCTGGAGAGGCACGGGTTTGGGCTGAGAGAGAGAGAGTTCTCTCCCTTCACACTCCAAGCAGCCGTGATCTTTCATTTGAGGAATGCGGACAGCCCACGATTTTGGAGGCTGATGTTCTCCACACGTTTGTGCACTGCCTTCAACAGTTATCCGCACGTTAGCGCACTCCACTCGGAGGGACGGCGACCCGGCCTCCTGAAATGAGTGAAAAATCGCCCTACATGATTGTGGTCCCTGGACAACTTAAGAGTTAGCAGTCAGCGGATGATGAACAAATCTGAAATGGAATAGGATTTTCATCTTTACGATAATTGTTCATGATGGACAAGGCTAAATCTAAACAGTTAGCCTTGTGGATTATTGTTATTTTTTTTTTTCTTTAAGTTTGAAACGAAATTTAGAATCAAGCAGAAACGTGCCATGTTTATTAGGTCTCTGTTGTTTTTGGTGAGTGAAATCTACAGGTTGTTGTCAGAAAATAGCTTTTAAATTCTTTCCGTCTGAAATGCTGGCTTTCGAAAAACCACTGAAACCCTTTTTTCCCCCCCCCCCCCCCCCCCCCCCCCCCCCCCCCCCCCCCCCCCCCCCCCCCACCTCTCTCTTTGTTTTACCCACAAGTTCATTTGCACGGAATTGTAATCACACATTAATTCAAAGCGCATTGATTTAAAAACTCATGGACATTTCATTTTTAACGATACAAGTATAACAAATCAATGAATGCATGCATATATATATATATATATATATATATATATATATATATATATAATGTATAATATAAATAAATAGACAAACCAGAAAGAGAAAGAAGAAAAAAAAAAAAAAAAGAAAGAAAGAAAGACAGACAGACAGAAAGAAAGGAAGGAAGAAAGAAGGGAAGAAGACCAAAGGAAAAGAAGAAAACTGAGAGACATCTGAAAAAAAAAGACTCTGTTGTCTTGTTTCTCCTACTATTCATTTTTTTGAAACCCTGCCGGGGAGAGAGTGTTTGTATTAAACAGACTTTAATTCCAACAGTGCGAAGACCCAGATCCCCCCCGTTTCCCATTCAGGGGACGTAACTGTTTTTAGTGCAAGGGGACAGAACTATGGGCTAATCATAATTCGTGAGGATTTTCTCATTGACCTTTAGTCGTTTCAGACATTTATCTCGTTCACACCGAATTGGAAGTTTTTTTTGCTTTTTTTTCTATTTATTATTATTATTACTATCATTTTTTTTTTTAAAGAGAAGGAAACTGAATGAGACTTCTAGATTGCAACATTTAGAAAGAGAGGGGGTTAGTTACTGTCTAAATTTGGTACATTTTCTAAAATTTTGCTTCATTTTCCACCCTCAGTCATTCCGTTTGGAAATCTGGATTGCATTCAACTTCGTCGCTGCTTTTTTTTCTCATCTCTTTAATCTATACATGGCCTAAATTGTGTCGAGTTACGCGATTCGACCAGTTCTGTTACTTGATTTCTGTTGGTAGGAATAAACCTCGGCATTTTATCTGTGGCTTCAGCGTTCTTTTGCCTGGGCGTGAATGCGGTTTATGTCGGTTCTGAAATGGACGCCAGAAATGGTCTGTGGATTGTTTTTGTTTTTCTTCCAAAGATGGAGAGACAGGAGACTCGTTTCGTGATTGAGGGTCACGTGCGTTTATCGAATCGTGACGCTAGGGCATCACTTCAGCCAGGATAACCCATTATCGGGCGGAAGACATTTTGTTCAGCATGTCCCGTAGCTCTCTGTCTCTGTCTATCTCCGTCTCCCTCTGTCTCTGTCTGTCTGTCTGTCTGTCTCTCTCTCTCTCTCTCTCTCTCTCTCTCTCTCTCTCTCTTGGCCCTCTCTCTTCGTCTCCCCCCCCCAACCTCTGTCTCTTGTCTTTCTCTGTCCGCACCCCTCTCTCTGTGTGTGTGTGTGTGTGTGTGTGTGGTGTGTGTGTGTGTGTGTGTGTGTGTGTGTGTGTGCGTGCGAGAGAGAGAGAGAGAGAGAGGGAGAGAAAGAGAGAGACAGAGACAGACAGAGAGAGACAGAGAGAGACAGAGTTTGTACACACACGCGAGTGTGCGTGTACGTACTTTATGCGGTTGTGCACGAGTGGGCGTGTTCTTCGCTCCAACACCGACAACGAACAGAGGTGAACTGTGGGGCCCAGTGGCTAATCTTCGCGCTCAGTAGACGGGAACGTTGCAGGTCTGTGGTTTGTGTTCCGCACGGTTTCTTTTGAAATCCCTACTAACCGCCACATGCACTAAGACTGTACATTGTAGTCGGCGCACTCGCCTTTCAGATGTAGCAATAAACGAGGTCCCGTGTGATACATGTGGTAAGCACACGTAAAAGAACCCATGGCATTGAAAGGAGCTGTCCCCCCTCCTCCTCCACCGCCCCAGCTCACACCCCCCCCCCCTCCCTCCCCCCCCAAGCAAAAATGACCCGCTTAATTGAAAAAGCACAAAGAAAACTGTAAGGAGACACGCAAAAAAAAAAACATTTTAAAACTCTCCTAAATTAGAAAAGATGAAAAAAAACAACAACAAAAAGAAAAAGTCAAGTAGAATAAGCAAGCAAAAATGCAAACAAGAAGAAACAAAATATCCAAAGAAAACAGATAACCAAGCAGAGAAGAGTCCAAGTGATCACAGAAGAGAAACAAAACTATGAGCAGACCGAAACAAGATGAAAATCAGATGCAAAGCATATAAACGAACTCCCAGTTTATCTTCCAGAAAAAAAAATCACAATCAAACAGGCGTTATAATGTATTTGACGTCACACTCAAACATGCGTCATAATGTATTTGGTCACAGAGATATTCCATAAAGTAGAAAAAACCGTTTTGGGCCGTTATAGCCGTCAGTAACGGCTATTCTGGTAAAAAATAAAACATCGGGCATCATCCTTGATACATGATGAACATACCTACAAATTTTCAGAAAGATCAGCCCAGAATTTTTTGTCTGGAGCGAGTGGAACACATTTTGATCACGGACATGCAGACGCACACAGCATTTCTTCGTCCCCATTGTAAAGTACTCCCAGTTCCACTCAATCGAGATAGACAAACAAGAATATTAGCAGACAGAAACCAGATTTTTTAAATTGAGGAGAGCTGGGACGTTGGAAGAGGAGGGAGACGGAGGTGGTGGGGGGAGGGGGGAGAGGAGGGAAGGAGAGGAAATGCAGGGGCGTTTGCCCAAGCTGTATGAAACTTTCTGGTGGAAAGCAGAAAATGGAAAATGTCTGGAATACCTGTCCTGTACAAGATGATGATGTGTCGAACTGAACTGAACAATTCGAGACGGAAATACCAACAAAAATCAAGCGCAAAATCACTGTAAAAAAAAAATGAAATGAAACATTGAAGGTGGAAATACTAACACCTTATTCGTTATGACAGTGTGGTTTGTAAATGTGTCACGAAAATTTTAAGACAGAAATACCTAGAACTGATCCAAACACAAGAGGGCTGTTCGTGAAAGTGAAATGGAACATTTAAGACGAAAACATTAACACTTTACCCAGCATAAATTTTCTGGTCATCAGGTGAAACTGGCTGAGAAAAAAAAAAAATGAAGATGTAAGTATTAACCCTTCATACGGCATCAAATGACTGTGCATAAGTGAACTGGACACTTGAAGTCGCAAGATGAGGCGACTGCAGGCAGAAATTGAAAACAACTTTCCAGACTAGTTCTCAGTTAGTCCGCTAAAAACAAGGAAAACAAGTTACAAAGACAAAACACGATGCGTTTCGACCTCTTAAGTCTCCTTCAGGCAAGATAAACAACGTTCAGGACCATGAACACGAAGAACGAGCAATCACTTATCTTCTCATGTTCGGCGCAAGATGTGACGTTGAATGAGAGAGAGAGAGAGAGAGAGAGAGAGAGAGAGAGAGAGAGAGAGAGAGAGAGAGAGAGAGAGAGAGAGAGAGAGAGAGAGAGAGAGAGAGAGAAAGAATTTTGTCTTGTAGCTTGTTTGTGCTTGTTTTCAGCGGACTCCCTACAGTTTGAAGCTACAAATAATAACATCCTAACCAGCACAAATTACTATTCGTCAAGTTGAAACGGGGGGGAAATGAAGATGCAGCCACCATTACTTGCTCCGGCGTGAAATGACGCTGTAAAAGGGGGAAAAAAAAAAAAAAAAAAAAAAAAAAAGAGAGAGAGAAACGAAATTAAAAAGAAATAGAAATTATCCAGTATAGTATCACCGTTGGCAAAAAAAAAACGAACCGAAAATGAGAAGGCCAGATCTCATCTTTCATTTTTTTTTTTTCGTTGACAGTTTACCTTACCCACAACTCGTAGTGACCATCTGACCTCTGTTCCCCCTCCCTCCTTACAATTTCACCCCTGGCATACTGACGTTGGCTGCATAGTACGGTACTGACTTCGGATCTGTTGGTGCTTGTCTGTCTGTCTGTCTGTCTGTCTGTCAGTCTGTCTTCTGTCCGCAAGATTACGGGTAAACAGCTAGTCCAGTTTTCATGCCGTTTAAAAAGACCGTTCGTTGGACCAGCTGTCGTGGTGCAGTGGTAAATATCGCGGACTCAAGGGTTGGGAGGGTCGTGGGTTCGAATCCCCCATTATTTTTTTTTTCGGGGGGGGGGGGGGTGGGGTGGGGTGGTGGTGGTGGTGGTGGGGGGGGGGGGGGGGGGGTTCGTTTCATCGGCTCCAGCTGGCTCATATCCAGGGTAGGGTGTGGTATGGAAGCCACATGATAGAGTTTCTTGCACTGAATCGATAAATCTCTGAGAGCGTCGGTCATTTTTTCTGTATAACACTGTAGGTGCCTGTATCTCCCGGGCCTGGTAGACCGCCTAGATATAGTACGAACGGAAGCGCAGAGCACAGTCCTGCAACGAAACCTCAGATCAGAGCCGAACTTCGTAGCATCTCCTTCACCCTGACTGATCCTAAACGAGAGAGAGAGAGAGAGAGAGAGAGAGAGAGAGAGAGAGAGAGAGGAGAGAGAGAGAGAGAGAGAGAGAGAGAGATTCTGTCAGCCTTTTACTCCTTGCTCTCGTGGTGACCTCAGTTTTAATGTCCACCTCTCGTCTGTACCGGCGCTGACTGAGCTCTAGGCACGGTGGTTCACGCGAACTGTCGTTAACTTAACGGTGCCGTCCGAAGGAGGACGTTCACTCACGCTGGCTCCGTGATTAAACAGCGATTGTCCTCAGTAGGCAGGGAAGCAGAAAAGGCGGTGTTCAGCGTACGATGGATCAGAATAGACACACGCTGCGCGCACCACTGAAACGACTAGGCCACAGTGCAGAGTCTCCTCCAGCGAGTTGCTTCATAGCAACTTAGTGCAGGGGCTGCGACAGGAGAAAAAAAAAAAAACAACCTTGGGTGTAGCCGTACTTGAGGGAGCTGGAATGAGCTGACGGGGGAGTGGGGCGGACGAGGAGTGGGGGGAATGGGGGGGGGGGGGGGGCAGAGGTTAGTGCAGAAGGTACAAGAGACAAAAAGTCATGTCTCTGAGACCAACACGGACAAAATGTGGGTTTCAAAAGGAGGTGACCGAGGGCGGAAAATGAAGCAAGTGTGCAAAAGGAAAGGCTGTGTTAGTTCCGCCAGACGATACAGACAAACAGATTACAGGACAAAACACAATACATTTCGACCTCTTGGGTCTTCTTCAGGCAAAAACAAACAAGTGGTTGCTCGTTCTTCGTTTTCCTTGCCCTAATTGTTGTTTGTTTTTGCCTGAAGAAGATCCAAAGGGTCGAAATGCTTTGTGTTTTGTCCTGTAATCTGTTTGTCTGTACCGTCTGGCTGAACTAATACCCATTTGAAAACGTCGACAAAATATATACATAAAATCCGCTTGATGTGCACCTAAAATCGCTCGCAAACGAGTAAGAAAAAGCAAGAACAACAAAAAAAAAGACGTTCAAAGAAGAGAGAGAGAGAGAGAGAGAGAGAGAGAGAGAGAGAGAGAGAGAGAGAGAGAGAGAGAGAGAGAAACGGGACACGGGAAGGTAGACGATTTTCATAGCTAAGGAAAAGGGAAATAATCGCGTAGGAGTTGTACTTACCAAACCCAAGAGACTATGGCACCCGATGAACAGCGGTTGTTCTAACTGAAGTGAATCATGGAACTCAAACACATTTTAGCAAAGACAGAAGCAGACAAGATATGAAAAACGACGAAGTGCAATCAGCCCAGTCTCTAAACAGTTTTTCTTTTTCGTTTAAAAAATTCACTTCACCCTCGACACAAACAAGATGAATGCTGCTTTTCTGGACTATAGATCAGAAAGGGAGCCGTTTAAAAGTTTGTGTACACACACACACACACACACACACACACACACACACATATATATATATATATATCCATTATTTTTCCCACGAAAAGTATTGACTTCTGATCGGTAGAAGAAATGATCGGAATTTTGACCATCATTTAAAAAAAAAAAATCTCATTCGTGGGTACGTGTTTCGTGTGTGTTTCTATGTATGTGTGACCTGAACCTTTGGTTGTCAACATCCTGAGCTTAATCAAAAATAAACTGGTATCGGTCAGTCAATAACCTCACTCTGTGTGTGTGTGTGTGTGTGTGTGTGTGTGTGTGTGTGTGGAGGTGATTAAAAAACAACAACAGACATCAAGCTTTTTTTTTCCTATCTTTCTACGGCTTTAATCCGCTCCACACTGGGCTCCAGCTATG
>JADBJO010002834.1:252500-255000 GCA_016801955.1 Conus betulinus
GCTAGCCTGTATTTGTTCCCGTCCACCACTACTAAATATTTTTCAACTTGTGTGTGTGTGTGTGTGTGTGTGTGTGTGTGTGTGTGTGTGTGTGTGTGTGTGTGTGTGTGTTTTGAAAGAGAGAGAGAGAGAGAGAGAGAGAGAGAGAGAGAGAGAGAGAGAGAGAGAGAGAGGAAATATATCACTGTACACACTGACCAAACAATGTAAGTGACTAAGAGTCAACCAAACTTTATTGACTTAGGATTTAGTCAGAAATCTCTTGTGAGAAAACAGACAGGTAAGAAAAACTCAGACCCGACATGAAAAACAAAACAAAACAAAACAAAACCCGTTTGCAGTGCGCAGACACAGATACAGTCATTTCAGCTCTGCTTTCGGTTTTGCATCTGGTAGCGACTATATTTGGTACACTCGATGTATCGAGCTGCGGCGATGAGTTTTAATATATCGTATCGATATAGATCCGAATCGGTACTTGAACATGATCAATAATGACATACACTCTTGTTTTATTATTGTGCTGCACGTGACTCTCGTGAATGTGAAAAGACAACGTCATGACATAGAACGTTAAGATGTCACAGACCTGTTCCGGGAAAGAAATCGAAAAAAAAAAAAAAAAAAAAAAGGGTTCAGGGGAAGCTAATAATGCTTGTCATGCACCTAAACAGAGTTAACCTTTTTCTCAGTCTGTGGGTCAAACAAACAGCTCTAGGGAGTCCAATATTTGATTGGAAGCGCATGCCAGAATGACGATCGGGAAATCGACCGTCTGCGTTACTTCTGCATCATTTCACATCCACATTTTTACATGCTCTCTCTCTCTCTCTCTCTCTCTCTCTCTCTCTCTCTCTCTCTCTCTCTCTCTCTCTCTCTGTGATTGAATTGTTCAGCTGACGGATTGGGCAAAACTGTTTTTAGGTGCGTCCATCAGCGGCATCTGTCCCATGAAAACGGGCGGAGTCACTCTTGCAGAACGCAAACTCTAACGCAGATCACCTCCCTTACAGATTTGTGGACACACCAATCTGTTCTAAAGTCTCTTTAGCTTTCTTTTTTTTCTTTCTCTTAAACACTGCAATGCTCGATTACCTTTTAGAAGGGGTTCTGAAATGCGAAAAACGATAAATCTTTTGGAGAGAGAGAGCGAGAGAGAGAGAGAGAGAGAGAGAGAGAGAGAGAGACAGACAGACAGACAGACAGACAGACAGACGCCAGACAGAGACAGAGAGACAGAGAGAGAACAGAGACAGAGAAACAGAGACAGAGACGCTGACAGAGAGAGGAAAAGACACACACAGACAGACAGACAGACAGACAGACAGACACACACACACACACACACACACACACACACACACACACACACACAACACACACTCACACACGGGTGATAGGAATTTGTTATAACTTCTGTTGTGTGTGTTGTTTATATAGTGCGAAAGTCGCACCGTGTGTGTGTATGTGTGTGTGTGTGTGTGTGTGTGTGTGTGTGTGTGTGTGTGTGTGTGTGTGTGTGTGTGTTTGTGTGTGTGTGTGTGATACTTAACGAAAAGCGCTTATTCCTGCTACCACAAAACTGTAAAACTCTCAACCGCTTCAGATTAAAAAACCCAACAAACTTGTCGTTCCTTAGTCAAACACAGAAATCTGTGCGCCGCATAACATAAGAATCAAGAAATTACAAAACGAACATAACGCGTTTCGACCTGTTTGGTCCTCTTCACTGACAGACAAGACAAATCACATTTCGAAGACGGTGAACACGAAGCACGAACAGATAGTCACTTATCTCTCCGAACTGGGTGCAACAAGGCTACGGATGGAACCGAGGCTGTGATGTGCCTTGCCTGAAGAAGATGAGCTAGGTCGAAACGCGTTGTGTTAGTTTTGCAATTTGTTTATTCTTTTCGTTTGACGGCGAGGTTAATTCTGTGTGTGCTCTTGTTTCGATTTCTGCGCGCAGTCATCCCATTTTGAAATCAGCTTGTAACTCCTTATTAAGAGTTTTCAAATGTTTCTCGCCTGCTCATGACTTTCTTGTACCTATATACTTTAACTTTTTGTGGAAAAAAAAGAACTGACAAACTATTGTCGTTTTCTCCTGGAAGTAGTTCTCTAAAAAAAAAAGAAAGAAAGAAAAGAAAAAAAAAAAAGAAAGAAAGAAAGAAAAAAAAAAAAAAAAAGAAAACCAATATGTTCAACTCGAGTGACTGTCTTTTTGACGCCAGAAGCGCAGATACAGCCAGCCGTGTCTCCCTGATGAGTTTCCGACCCAGCGGACGAAAGGCCTCGGAGCAGGCAATACAAATATATCTGCCTTTAAAAGGGATTGTGATGGTTCCCTTATGCAGTCAGTGAAGAGTTTTCATATTTTCTTAATTTCATGTTCCCAGTTTTTACATCTTCAACCCTCTGCCCCCCCCCCCCCCCCCCCCCCCCTCCACCCTCCTTAAGTTCAAAGTTTTGCCAAGTCATTACTATGAAGACAATTTAG
>JADBJO010002834.1:267500-272500 GCA_016801955.1 Conus betulinus
CGCCATTTTTTCTGAACATATGGACAGCTAAGCCACTCTTCGTTCTTTGTTAGTACAAACAAAGAACGAAGAACGAAGGGCGGCCATTTTTTTCTGAACATATGGACAGCTAAGCCACTCTTCGTTCTTTGTTTGTACTATCCTAAATGTTAAATGTGATCCTGGTTTTTTTTTTTTTTTGTTTTTTGTTTTTTGTTTGTTTGTTTGTTTTTTTTTAGCCTGAAGAAGACCCAAGAGGTCGAAATACATTGTGTCTTGTCCTGTGCTTTGTTTGTCAAAGTCCTTGGCGGTCACTAGCCCCTTCTCTTTCTAAATTTTGTTTTTTTTTTCATTTTTCTCGCCTCAGATTTCGGATTTCATTTTGAGTATTTGTTCAGAGGCACGTATTACTGCTACCTAACTGACTATCGTAAAGGTCTGTTTTCATTAGATCAATTCGTCACACGCTGCTCAGTTTGAGAGCTGAATCGATTGCGATTCAGCAATACCATAAGAGTTTTCTCTCTCTTTTTGACAGAGTTCGGTGACGACAGACATCGTCAGACAACAAGCAGAGCGTTCTTTCTGCGCAATCCGTGGCTGATGTCTGGTTGGGGTTGTCTCATTAGTCATGATGACTAAATCAATCATTTTACGTACCAATCTTAGTATGTACAATCAGCTCTTGTATCCATGATCGATGAAAATCCAACGGGAGAGATTTTTGTGTTGATACAAATCTTCAGCTGTACGTTCATAATTTAAAAAAAAATCATGTGGCCAGAGGCAAAAAAAAAAAAAAAAAAAAAAAAAAAAAAAATAAACAAACAAAAAAATTTAAAAGATAAATTGAAAAAAAAAAAGAAAAAAAAAAAAAAGTTAGGACTCGAAAAGGGTTGTTTGGTTCTGTTATCAATGCTACACATATTGCCGCTCAAAGGCCATAATCTTCTCACTAAAGTTATTGTTTCTTTTTTCTTTGTTTGTTTGTTTGTTTGTTTTTTTAAACTAGAAGGGCAGGTCATTGAGCCAAAAGGGCAAACAGCGAAACGATCCCTCCTCGGTTCGCTCCTCTTACTCTAAATTCCGCCTTTTTTTCGGTCTTTTCCTTTCGAGTTTTTGTTGTTGTTGTTTTTTTCTGTTGTTTGTTGTTTGTTTTTTGGTTTATTTGTTTCTTGGTTTTTCTGTTTTTGTTTTCCCCCCTTTTTTTTTTTAAAACCCCCGTTTCATTCTTTTCTCTCTGTTTTAAATTCTTGTCTTTCTTTCTTTCACCTTTCTTTATGCCCCCCCCCCCCCCCCCCCCCCCCCCACCCCCCCCCCCCCCCCCCCCCCCCTTTAAAAAAAAATCTGTCCTTCTTTCTTCCTTTTTTTTTTTTTGGATTTCTTACTCTCCCTATTTTCTTTCTTTTCTTTTCTTTTTCTTATTTTCTCCCTTGTCTTTCTTTGTCTCTTTTCTTTTTTTTTTTCTTTCTTTTTTAGTTTTCTTTTTTTTTTTTTTTCTTTTCTTTCTTTCTTTTCTTTCTTTCTACATCCATTTTCTTTTTATATGTCTGTCTGTATTTCTGTTCTCTTTCTGTCTCTCTTCTATCTGTCTGTCCTGTATTTTGTCTGTCTGTCTGTGTCTCTCTCTCTCTCTCTCTCTCTCCCCCCCCCCCCCCCTCTCTCTCTCTCTCTCATTCTCTCTCTTACGCGCCTGTTTGTTCTAATTTCTCTCTTCCTTGTTTCATTTTTCATTCATTTTTTAAAAGCACAAATCCAGGAGTACAGTAAGAGAGATTTTGCATGCAATACATCACAGACGAGTGCATTTTTTGACAAGTGAGATTTCTTCAGACGTCACAAACAGCAGACACAACTGCACAACACAATGCTCTCCAGGTAGCAGTTAGCAAGAAAACATAGTGGATTCTCTTGCTGACTTCTTTTTGGGGGAACATTGTCTAGTGCAGTTTTTTCTGATATATTCCACTCTTTCACTGATATTTTTTTTTTGAGAGGGGGGGAGCATTTTTTTTTTTTTTTGGGGGGGGGGGGGGGGGGGGGCTATATTCCATTCCCTTGCTGACTTTTTTTTTTTTTTTTTTTTTTTGGGGGGGGGGGGGGGGGGGGTATTGTTTAGGTGCATTTTTTTTTTCGGCTATATTCCATTATTTTACAGACGTTTCGTTTAGGGGAGTATTGTCTAATGCATTTTTGCCTGGTATATTCCATTCTGTGTCGTCTTCGGGGGGGGGGGGGGGGGGGGGGGGGGGGGGGGGGGGGGGGGGGGGGGGGGGGTGTTACTGTTGGGGGTTAGTGCTGCTTTTTTTTGTTGTTGCTATATTCCATTCTCTCGCTGACTTCTTTCAGGGGAGCTTTTCTTTGTGCTTTTTTCCTGCCATATTCCATTGACTTGTTCACTTCCTCTAGAGGAATCTTGTTCAGTTTTTTTTTTTTTTTTTCTGCTGTATCCCATGCTCTTGTTGATTTATTTTAGGGGAGTATTGCCTGTGCAAATTTTCCTGCTACATTCTATTCTCTTGCTGACTTCTTTCAGGGAAGTATTGTTTTAGTGCTTTTTTTTTTTAAAATAAACATTTTTCTTTTTCTCTTTTTGCATAAACACTGCACACACATACAAGCAGCAGCAAATTTGACGAAATGCATACCATACAAGTGCCTGAAACAGAGAACCATATCACTTCTACACTTACGAAGTTCCGCATATTATTCAAAGAGAGGTAGATGTGTATATCATCGTGCCAGTAAGGTCTGCTCAGACATATCTATACGGGCTGGCATATTTTTTCAGTTTCATATCTTATTTTCACAGGGGTTGCTTACCTTCAAACTTACATTTATAAACAGAAAAATTCGGCTAGCAGCAGAATAAAGTCAAATGTACTGTCTGCCTTACAATGGTCGTCGCATCCAAATAAAACTATCTTTCCTGTAAGTGATAAGTTTGTGTTGGCACACTTTTCGTTTTTCCGAATCCTAAAATGCATTCCAAAAGTTTTTTCACTCGATCGCATGTCAAAAAAAAAAAAAAAAAAAAAAAATGGCGTGTACTTTTTTTTTTTTCTGGTTATGATAAAATAAAAGTCAAACTCTTTTTTTCACTGTCAGTATCTTTTTTTTTTTTTTTTTTTTTTTTTTTTTTTTTTTTTTTTTTTTTTTTTTTTTTTGATCTTCTGTGAAATTACATTTTGTTCCTAAAATTTTGTGAATAGATCTGATTGGGGAACCATGTTAACTTAAACACCTTTTATATGTCCAGTCTTCTTAAAATGCTCTGAGCCAACACGCTTCAGATCCCAGTCTTTCTTTTCACTTGCCCCAACAGTTGGGTTCAGTTGTATCTTGCATTAAGGCATCGTAATAATAATGACTCGTTCCTCTAGGAGCTGAAGAAATACTTGTTAATAATTTGTTTGAACAATTCCAGGTCTTGTATGTTACTTCCAGTCCTACTTCTCTTGCATATGTTCTAATAATACACATGAGCCCATGATAAGTGACAGAATCACTCAACAAACCATACTTTTCGTGAAAGTCTGGAACGTTAAAAAAATTGCCGTTATCATCCAGCAAATTTCCGTTAAATAGAACGTTTTCTTTCTGATTCAGTTTTTTATAATAAACTTTCTCTCAACTTTAACGTGACTGTTACAGAACACTGGTTCAGAACAGAAATCTTCAATAGTTTTTGACATGGATTACTTCTCGAAATTCTTTATGCTTTAAATACGTCTTTCCAAAAAAGCATTAACGCAATCTTGTTTCGGCAAATCAGACGCTAAATTTTCAAGTATAGCCATATCTGGATACTAAAGACACACAAGTTCTTTCCATTTATGGTTGTTTAATTGTATTTTACGAACCCACATCAATATTAATGCATTCAGGTATTTCTTAATGTTCGGTATACCTATACCCCCGGATTTAATTCTCTGTACCGATGTTTCCTTATGTAGTCTGTGTCTTTTGTTTTATTCCAAACAAATCTGTACACTATTTTTTCAATTTCATTACTAAAGCTGCCAGATGGATTTGGAGGCAGCATCCATACAGATATAATTTTCGACAGCACAAATGACTTAAGAACTGTCACTCTTCCGAATAATGTGATTTGTCTTGAACCATATTCTGCACAGCGGTTTTATTAAATAAAAACTTTTCCTCAAAATTTACACCTGCACATTCATTTAAATCGTTTATGAACCATACCTCTAACATTTTGAAACGTTTCGGATTCCATTCTATTTCTAATTTGTGGCAAATACTTCACTGATGAAATTCCGCATACTTCCCAGCCACACTGCTTTCGTCTTTTCTGCATTTAACGAAAGTCCAGATTATCTTCCAAATTTCTCACTGGTACAAGTTGATTCTTCAAAAGATTTTCTGTCTTCTTCCAGAGTAAGCTCAGTGTCGTCTGCATACTGACATATTTTATTTCCAATGTTTCCAAATCTAATACCTTTAATGTTTTTGGTTTTCTTTTATCATGGGTGCCAAATCTTCTACACACATAATACACAAATACGGCGATAAAAGGGTCGCCCTGTCTACAATCCATTTCAATGGTAAACCAGCTAGTTAGCTTGCCATTAACAGAAACTGTTGATCTGATGTTCATGTAGAAAGTCTTAATCCACTGACGAAAGTCGGGGCCCACACGAAAAGCTTTTAAGACCGTAAACATGAACTTTAAGTCTACACTATCCAATGCTTTTTTCAAAATCTAGGCATAGTAGTAACCCAGATTTTCTCGCATTGATAAGGTAGTCCGTGATGTCATACATAAGATGAATATTATTTCCCAAATATCTTCTGTCACATTTTTTTTTTTTTTTTTTTTTTGTAAGGTGTCATTATCATCGCAAAACGAGTCTAATTTGATGTTTTCAGGCCGAAAACACAAACATACAAAACAAAACAAACAAACAAACACAAAAAACAACAACACACACACACACACACACACACACACACACACACACACACACACACACACACACACACACACACACAACAAT
>JADBJO010002834.1:277500-281800 GCA_016801955.1 Conus betulinus
CACACACACACACAGCATGAGCCTTCATGCACATTCATTGAAATATAAAGAAGCTCGCTAAAACAGCCAACTTAATACGGTTCAGGAAGGGGGGGGGGGGGGGGTGGTCGCGAAATGGGGGGGGGGGGGGGTGGGGGGGGGGGACTCTGGGGGGGGGGGGAGGTTGGGGGGGAGGGGGGAGGGGGGGTAGCGAAATGGGGGGGAATGTGGCGGGCGTGAACGGGGAGGAAGGATGAGGAGTGGGGAGGGGGGGGTGGAGGGGAGGGAATAGGCGGCACGCGGGCGAGGGATGAAGGGCCCGGGCGGAAGGACTTCGGGACAGTATGGATGAGTTTGTCAAGAAGAACAAGCTTAAAGGAAGGGGGAGTCAGACAAGTGGCAGGAAGCGGAAGGATTAGGAGTTGACAGGAAGGAGTTCACAGGAGCTGTTCGATCGATGGATCCCACACCCAACACACACAGGACCAACACACCCAAACCACACACATACACACAGATGTTGATGAGAGAGAAGAGAGATAGAGAGAAGAGAGATTCAACCGCGGGACTCGAAGATGACGGCGAGAAGACCACCACAGTGAAGAGAGGACGGGCGGGCGAGAGAGCACAAAAGTTTTTTTGTTTGTTTGTTTGCAGGTAGTGTGGAGAGAGCGAGGGGGAGGGAGGGCGAGCCCATGAGAGAGGGAGGAGGAGGAGAGAGGAGGGAGGAGAGAGGCGAGACGAGAGGAGGAGAGATGATGGGAGAGGGAGAGAGAGACATGAGGAGAGACGGCGAGGGGGAGAGAGAGAGAGAGAGCAATTGTGTGACTTTCGAAACAGGAAGCGGAAGACCACAGAAAAAAAAAAAAAAAAAAAAAAAAAAAAAAAACAAAAAAAGCACAAAAGAAAATATCAAGGCATTTTAGTCCCTCAACACCAGGGTACAAACGAACGCCCTTCACAGAGAGAAAGAGAGAAAGAGAGAGAAGGGGGGGGG
This sequence comes from Conus betulinus, assembly GCA_016801955.1. Taxonomy (NCBI): domain Eukaryota; kingdom Metazoa; phylum Mollusca; class Gastropoda; order Neogastropoda; family Conidae; genus Conus; species Conus betulinus. The sequence continues at coordinate 278,477 of JADBJO010002834.1, forward strand.
GCAGAAGAAGGAAGAGAGAGGGGAGAGAAAGGAAGAGAGGGGCGAGAAAAAGAGAGAGAGATGAGATGAGGGAAAAAAGCGAGGCGAGCGAGAGAGGGAGGGAGGGACACCACACACACACACCCACACACATCACCACCACACCAACTCAAAAAAACAGACATAAACACACACACCACAACACCACACATCGCCATGTCTGGTCTTGGTCTTCCCACTTTCTCTTGCACCTGAGGGTTTCCAATTCAGGGCTTGTCTTGTTGATGGTTGGATGGAGACGACTTCTGAGGGTGTGCCAATCCATCCCCCACTCCCCCACGTTCCTTTTTCTGATTCTGATTGGAACTTGCTTGGTCTTGGTTTCCACATTCTGTGTTGGTGCAATAAGCAATCATCTGCCATCTGATGTTCACATGTTTTCGCAGACATCTGTTGATAAAATGTTTGGAGTTTGTGAGTGTTTGTCTTTGTTTGTTCGCCACGTTTCCAGAACCACGTACAGAAGGACAGATTTTCACATTTGAGTTTGAGAGTCTGATTTTCCCTTGTGGAGTGAGCGGGCCAGAGGGGAATTTCCAGATAGGCCCTGTGCATCTTGCTGTTTGCGGAGAGAGAGACCGTCTGACCGTCGTCGGGCGAAGTCCATGTCTTTTCACATTTTCTTGGTGAAGTCCCCCTGGATTCCTGGTCCTCTTTTGCCGTCTGTCACACATGCCCGCATTATCCAGATCAAAAAAAAAAACAACGAACCATACAGTAAAATTGGTCGGCGATAGTAGACCCCCCTGACGGACCCGTTTTTTATATTGCAAGGCTCGTTAGCACTTCGCCATCGTGGACGAGACCACCCCCTGGCATGATTTGGCATCCTCCTCGTATAGGTGCTGGATGATGGCAACAAACTTTTGGATGGGAAGCCATAGTGTGCAATGAGTTTCTTTCCAGATGGTAATCTCTGTCGGAAGCAACCGCTGTCAAAGCAACGGCCCATCTGGAAATAATCCCAAATAACTACTAAACTGCGTACAGGGGGGGTCCTGCCACTCAAGAGACTGCTCGACGATGATTAATTCTCATTAAATTCTCATGATGGCGGTAGATATGGCGGGGTGGCGTGGCAGGTCTCATGAATTCTCATTGAAGGGGGCGATTTTGAATAAATATCCGTGCATATCTGAGATTAGAGAGAGAGTGTGTGTATTAGTTGGGTGTAAGAATCATTAAATAGGGAGCAAGTCTGGACTCTCTTCGTAAGTGGTGAGGAGGGGGAGGGAGGGGAGTGGAAGTGGGGGTGGGGCGAATGTCTAAAAACTAAATCCAAACATATTCCTTCTGTTTTTAGTAGGGTCCGAGTCTACTAGATTCTATACCTATTATCCGTGGGCCGAACTATTCCGTCCGTATCCGTCCCTAGTTATTGCTGTCTAGCTTCTATCATTAGTTTTTTTTTATATTTATCTAATCTAAATAATAAAGTCCACTGATAGAGTCAAGAGAGGAAGAGAGAGAGAGAGAGAGAGAGAGAGATAGAGAAGAGCGATAGAAGAGATAGAGGGAGAACGAACGAAGAACGCAGTGGAAGAAATCTAAGCAACTTTTTTTTCTTTTTCTTGCAGATCAAAACGAAATAATTAGTGGGGGTACATTGCTATTATATACAAAAAACAACAAACAACAACAAAAAAAAAATCCTGAACGCCGATGTACAAGTGAGCCATAGCAGAATTATAGAACAGATTGAATACAAGAGGGGAGGAGGGGGTGATAACGAGGAGAAAGTCAACGGAGGTGTGAGGGGATGGGAGTTACGGCGGGAGTGCGGGTGGGGGGGAGATGGGGAGTAGTGGATTGTGGGTGGGGGGGGGGGGGGGGGGGGGGGGGGGGGGGGGGGGGGGGGGGGGGGGGGGGGTGGAGTGGTAGGGGTGGTTGCTTGTAGGCAGGGTAACGAAGAAAGAGCATTAGGAAAGATGAGTTAATTCTGTCTGGTATCTTATCAGCCACGCTACTTCTAATCATGTCATTTTCGGATGATAAAATTATTCGCTCACAGTGTCCATAGACAAGTGCAAAAACAACTGTAAATCATTGTGCAATCTTTTGAAACTGGCTGTTCAGAATATATCTGGGTATAATGATTCTCCCTAGCAAACCCTCCAGAGTAAACAATACTGGATTCGCATAGAGTCTCCTTAAAGAAGTTGTTTCGTTTTTGTGTGAAATGTCGATGACCGCTTGGCGCTTAAACGATTAAGTGTCCATTGAAAGCTCATAGCACGTTTTGTGCTAGAGTCCTTTTTTGCCTTTGTACGAATTATAGCCTGTACTCAGCAGTGCAGGGATTGCCTCTGTTTGTAATCTGATTCACCTGTGAAAGATGTGTCCGTTTTCCTTTATAAACAAGGTCTTTATGAAATTGCTAATCTCGATTTAAGCGCCAAAATTCACGCTAAAAAACAACAAAAAATGTCAGAGCGCAGGAGAACGTACTCAGATATTCTGATCGTCTGCTGGTTTATAGTAGTGTAAAAACGATTTTGTTAGGTTATGGTTTCATACAAATCTTATTCTTTTTTACGTGAAATATTATCTTGTGTCAAGATTTATTTGACAATATCTTGATATTGTCTATTTAGAGACCCACCGCAACAGGCTTCTCTCGCGTGAGATACTAAACTACAAAGACCTACAACTTCTTGATCTCTCTTGAGGTCCCATAAGATCCCCGTATTGCGAAGCTTGGCTATGGTCTTATTGGCACTGTCTTCATCTGTCCGTGGCGTGGTGATGTTTGTGTGTGTGTTTGTGTGGTGTTGTGTGTGTGTTATTTGTGTGGGGTGTGTGTGTTGTGTTGTTGTGTGTGGTGTGTGTGTGTATGCAATGCGTGCGTGGTTGCGTTTGTGACCAAGCGCAATGTCAATTTTTTTTCTCTTTATCTAAAGATGCCAAGATTTCAAATTTGCCTATAAACATTGTACTGGACTTCTCACCATCCTGGTCTGCCTGTACTTTTTATATGGCGGGTGAATTTGGGGGATATTTGATTTGAAGGCTAAGGAAAGTTTTTTCCGCTTACATTTTTAAAAATAAAAGCCATCTTTTTTTTTTTTTTTTCATTTATTTAAAATTAAAACAAAATTTAAAAACTCGTTCTCGTCTAATTTACAAAATCGTTTTCTACACCTACTAAAACAGAACTGATATATGGAGAACTTAGAAATGTATCTGTTTCAGTTCAGTATATGCAAACACGAATGGGATAAAATTCACACCACACCACACACTCCACAACACCACACAAACAAACCAAACACAAACACAACACCC
>JADBJO010002835.1:17500-20000 GCA_016801955.1 Conus betulinus
TTACAAAAGATGGGTTCAGAAATCAATTCTTCAGGATTTTCAATTTCAATACATTTCCCTATTTCTTCCTAGGATTTATAGACGCTTAAACAAAAGGCATTCGTATATCTGGCATTTATAACATTAGTACCTATCTTATCTATAAACCTGTTTTGTGCATATAATTGTTTCACGATACATGCCCATTTGTGCTTACTAGTGTGCAATCTTCTGATCCAAGCAACTTTTAATGCATTTACATAATTTCGAACATTTGGGATTCCAATACCACCTTGATCAGTACTTTTATACGATATCTTTCTACTTATCTTGTCATTCTTCTCATTCCAAACAAATCGATAATGCTCTATTGTATCACGTTCAAAATTTTGTCTGGTGGATTTGGCAAGAGCATCCAAAGAAAAACTATTTTAGACAAAATGAGAGATTTAAGAATAGCTATTCGTCCAAGCGGTGTCAACTGTCTTTTAAGCCATACCTCATATAATATTTTAATTTCCTTAAATCTGTGTTCGAAGTTAATTCTTACACATTCTTTTAAATCATTGGTGAACCAAATACCAAGTATTTTGAATCGCAATGGATTCCATTCCATGTGCAAATGGGACATGTATTTTATCTGTGAATTTTTTCTACAACCGAGCCAAACTGCGATGCTTTTTTTTACAGTTCAGCTTTAACCCGGACACACTTCCAAAAACATCAACAATTCTCATTGATTCTTTCAAATGATCCCTATCACCCTCTTGTATTAATTCAGTATCGTCAGCGTATTGGGATATCTTAATTTCAACTCCTCCAGTATTTACCTTTACACCTTTGATAATATCATTCTTTCTTATCATGGCAGCTAGAATTTCAACACAGATTTATGAACAGATAAGGTGAGATTGGGTCTCCCTGTCTACATCCCCTTTGCACATGGAACCATGGTGTTAATCTTCCATTTACTGTAACAGTCGATTTGATATCTTTTGTAAAGGTTTTTATCCATTGACAAAAATCAGGACCGAAGCCAAATTCATACAATACTTCCACATAAACGACCAACTGAGCGAATCAAAAGCCTTCTCAAAATCTAGAGAAATTAATAGACCAGGCCTTTTGCTTGTCTGAAGATAATCAATCAGATCATATATTAAACGTATGTTATCTCCAATATATCTGTTTTAATGAATCCAGTCTGGTCTCCATCTATAATTGATGGAAGAATTAATTTCAGCCTATTTGCAATACATGCAGAGCCTATCTTATAAACAACATTAAGCAAAGAAATCGGTCTCCAGTTTCCAATAAACTGACGCGGTTTATCTCCCTTAGGAATACAGATTATTACCCCTTCTTTTTGTGTGGAAGACAATTCCCCTTTTCTAAACCCTTCATTTAGTGACCTTACAACAACAAAACCCAAGATAACGCCAAAAACATTTGAAAAATTCCACTGTGAATCCATCGCTTCCTGGACTTTTATTATTTTTCATGTTTTTTGAGTGCAAACCCAGCTTCTGTCAATGAAATTTCGCCTTCCAAGGAGTCCTGCTCTTCCCCGGACAAACGTGGTAGTTCGGCAACCAGACTCTGTATTTCTATATCTTCAACGTTTTTTTCAAGGTACAATGTTTTGTAAAATGTGTTGATTTCATTTGCTATTTCTTTTTCATCTTTTATCATTGTACCACTTTTGTCTATCTCTGTGATTCTTTTACTCACAAAATCCCTCTTTTCTAAAGAACAAAAATAGTTCGTGATTTTCTCGCCCTCAGCTATCCATCTTGTCCGGGAGCGAAGCAAGACTCCCTCCATTTTTTTTTTCTCCCTTAGAGATACCAGTTCTGCTTTACTATTTTTCTAAGTAATTTTTCTCTATTTCAGTTAACATAACTTTTTTTTTCTAGTCGCTTTATCTGTTCTTCTAGCTTTTTTTCCTGCTCTGTATTTTTTTTTTGTCTTCTTAGCTGTTGCAAATGCTATTGTTTTCGCTCTTATTTTCATAAGCATAGTGTCAAGAAGCAGTTGGTCACTAATACTAAACTGCAATTCGTCTTTTGGTATCTGATTTATATTTTCACGAGAATAGGGAGATAAGGCATACTCTTCTAAAACCCGTTTTATTTCATTGTGAACTTCTTCCACATACATTTTGTCTTTTAATAGAGAACGATTAAATTTCCAGAGTCCGGCTCTGCTCTCTTCTTCATTTTTCGACCCAAGGACTAACGTGATGATAGAATGGTCAGTCCTATATCCCGGAATTATGTCGGTGTGAAGTGAATTATTATACAATGATTCTGACACTAGAAAAAAAAAGTCTAATCTACGCTGTTGAAGGGGATTGTTCCTTCTCCACGTATATCTTCTTGTATCTGGATTCATTTCACGCCATACATCCATTAATTCCAAATTCATCATCATTCTCTTGATCTGTTCTTGTGCTCTGACATTTATCATGGTACCTATAGTTACAATAATCCATATCAAAATCCATAACTAGATTCCAGTC
>JADBJO010002835.1:25000-27500 GCA_016801955.1 Conus betulinus
ACTATTCAAAATAATGGGCTTAACTTTTGTATCGAACATTTTAAATACCATATCAAATGGTAGCATTTGTAATTTAAAATATAACTTTTTTTTATCCCTGCGACGGCTCTTAAAGCTTTACCAGAAAGAGCATCCACACGTGTAGTCCATTTGAGGGAGGATGAAAAGATGACCCCAAGATAATTGTAAGAGGGCTCGACTTTTGACTCGTTTACCATAAAGAACCACTTTTCACACTTTTTGATAAAGTTGCCATTTTTGAAAACAAGAACCTTTGTCTTATCCATGTTGACATTCAGATCCCATCTTCTGCAGCATGTTTCCAGACAGTAAATCTTTTTCTGAAGATCTGCTACAGTGTCAGATACAACAACAATGTCATCAGCATACATCAAAAGGAAAATACCCAAATGGATACCCCAAAATATCAATACCGCGAGTGTCACAATCCATCAGCTCAGCTTGTAATTCAGATAGAAATATGGAAAACAGAAGGGGACTTAGGACACATCCTTGGCGTACTCCAGATATGCACTGAAAATATTCTGTAATTCTATCTCCAACATAGACAGCAGCTTTTACACTCTCGTATACATCCCTTGCAGAGTTTGGACATTTTTCCATGAATTCTTTAAGCAAGCAGTACATAAAACAGCTTTTTTTTCTGTCAGCACTATCAAAGGCTTTAGAAAAGTGTACAAAATACGAGTAAAAGCGGCCACCTTGTTTGGTCAAGTACTTCTGTACAAGTGATTGCAAGGTAAATATGTTGTCTAAGGTGCTGTAGCCTTTGCGGAGACCGACTTGATCATCAGGAATACATTCATGGTGGTCGCAGAAAAGTGACAGTCTCCTGTTGATAATCGAATTGTAAATTTTACTGATTACGTTTAGCAGGGAGATGCTTCTGTAGTTGTCTACACATCCGCGACTGCCTTTCTTATGTAAAGGAAAAAATAACTGCCTTAGTCCAGCCTTCAGGGTAGTCACCACTTTCAAATACCTTATTGAACAAAGGAGGTCAAAATCTAACAAGTACGTTTCTTCCCTCGTGGAAAAGATCCGAAGGCAGGCTATCCGGGCCGGAAGCTTTACCCCTTTTCACTCTTTTAATCGCATCATGCATCTCAGATTCGGATAGCTCATGGCCAAATTCAAAGGTGTTACATTGTTCGCATGTTTCAGACTGATGATTGTAAAGCGTATCAGTAACTTCTTGATCAAAGTCTGCATCAACAACATTAGGTTGTGTTGTCAATAGGGACTCGATGTAATGAAACCGTTTTTACTACGCGATATTGAACTGGGTGTTTTTAGGTTTTGTGTCGTCAATGCACGTACTTTTTTTTTTTTTTCCAAAAATGATTTTGAATTTATATCATTACATGCTTCGTTCAGGTCATTTAAAATGTTCTGATTATGTCTCTCTTGTTTTGCACAGCAAAGAGACTTAAACGATTTTTTTCAGGTCGAGGTATTTGAGCAAGTCATCACGTTCATTGTAAATCTGAACTTTTGCAGGTGCCTGTATTTTTCTTGCTTCGCACATCTCATTTCTGATCCCACCACGGTGGCTGTTCACGTGAAACTGGGGATTTGGGTTTTGACCTAATTTTTTCTGCTGCTTTTTTTGCACGAAGAAAACAAGGAACTCCGAGCCCATGTTTACATACTGGTTAAGAGCCTGCTTGAAATATGTCAGCCCCTGTACTTGGTTCTCTGGTAAATATTCTGAACAGGACCTACATCCTGTTGTCGGATGTACAATTTTTGTCTCGTTTTCAATTGTACATCATTCTCAGAAACTGAAGTTACACACAGCGATTTTTCTGCCATCTATGTGTGCAGAAGAATAGGGAAATGGTCCGATTCACATCTGTCTGATATATACATATCTAAAACAAGGTCAAAAATCTGTTTTGAACAAAGAAAGTCAACACCACTCATTCCCCTGTTCGCTACACATGTTATTTCATCCTCTTTGTCACTTTCTGTTCTTCCGTTAACAATAAATAAATCATTCTCTTTTAAAAGTTTCGATGAGGCTCAATCCAAAATTGTTTGTAACACTAACTTTTGATTTCCGTTTTGTTTGTGGACCATCTGACAATAATTCATCAATTTCAACCAGAGGATATGCATGCCTGTTTTCTTCAGTATTATCTATATCTGAAACCCCCCCCCCCCCCCCCCCCCCCCCCCCCCCCCCCCCCCCCCCCCCCCCCCCCCCCCCCCCCCCGTCCCCCCTCCCCCAGTGCGAGCATTAAAATCCCCATATAGAATCCAAGGTAAGTCAGGACATTCATGAATAATTTCTGTCACATAATAATGTGCTAACTGATATCCCACTGGGGTTGTCTTCGCCGTAAATAACAGAATGTTCTGGTGCAACATAAACAAAGGCAAAAATGACATCAAAGGAGTAATTCAAAACAGACTTACCAGTGTTCAGAAACACGTTATCCTCTACCTTTCCCAGCAACTGTTCAACATGTTCATC
>JADBJO010002835.1:32500-35000 GCA_016801955.1 Conus betulinus
GTGCATTTTCGTTATTTTGTCCGTCTTTGTTTTCACCTGAGGAAGACCTAAGAGGTCGAAACGCGTTGTGTGTTGTCTTGTGACTCGTTTGTCCACGTTTCTCTGGGCGGTTCGCTGACATTTATTTTATCAGCATAATTCTAGTTTTGTTTTTTTCTCTCTCTCTCTCTCTCTCCCCCGCCCCTCTCTCTACCCCCGCCCCTTTTCCCCTTCTCTTCTCTCTAACATCGCACAGATTAGAGTATGATTAGAGTATGTTATTGTGTTCCTACTGTTCCTCCTGGCACAAACGTATGCAACATATTCCCACCCCTCCATATTTTGCCCTCACCATCTCCTTCTACCATCCTCTGTATCATCCTTTAACATTGTTAGAACCAGCACTGAGAGGAGGTGAATATTTTGGAAAAAGCAAGCCAAAAGATTCAGGACCTTGGTAAGGATATACCTAGTGTGTAGACTGTGAAAGATGCCCCTATTCCACCCTTTTCATTTTTTTTTTTAAAGAAAAGAAGAAGTGGGGCAAGTGAGCCCATACAAGTTGTGCAAATTTTCCTGGTGCCGATATTGGACAAAGGAAGCCAGCCGCGACTCTCTACAAGGAAGCTTTGGATCTTTCTGGCTGCTTTGTAGGATGGCCAAGAGCTAACCCCCCCCCCCCCCCCCCCCCCCCCCCCCCCCGTGATGCCGTCTTCAACGTGACAAACTCTAGTAAGAACAAAGTCAAGAATGCCATCTTCTGTTAGTTTGTCAGCAGTTCTTGACACTTTTTTTTTTAAATAGATAAATGTGATTTCCTAGGTTTATCAGGCAGAGTGGAAGTTTTTGTTTCTTGATTCCCTAACGCTTTTCTTTCCTCCATATCTCTAAAAAAACAAAACAAAACAAAAAAAAAACGTTAGTAACATCCTCTTATTATTGTTCTTCTTTTTTTTTTAAATTTTTGCTCAAAAAGTATATGCTTTTCTGCATGTGATGAATAATCAGGTCCGTGACGAATTTGTTGCTACCTCAGCATTATCTTCTTTCCTACACACGTGTGAGTCCATTCTTTCAATTCAAAAACAGTACACATCAAGGGTTTAAACGCATGTCTAGTACAGATCTGACAACTGGCTCTGTTATGCAGTATTATGCTGAACGTAGGATGAGCTGTGTCAACATAGGACAGCCCTTGCACGTGCATCGCGTAATGTTATTGTCGCTGGTATGGTTTGTAATCTAAGCCACTTTTGAAATTCTACAATTTTCCTGTATTTGTTCACCTAGTCTCAGTCTCTCTGTCTCCTGGTCTCTCTGTCTGTCTGTCTCTGTCTGTCTCACGCTCTCTCTCTCTCTCTCTCCCCCTCTCTCTCTCTCTCACTCTCTCTCCACACAAGGTTTTTTTTTTTTTCTCGTTCTGGACTCAAATCTGCAACAGACTTTTTATCAATAATGTATAATGTTTCCAGGGCATTGCAACAGTTTATTTTCTTTCTGTGTCCTTTCTTACTCCATTACTTTAGAATTATCTGATTTGGGCTGTGCCAACAATTTTTGATCATGAAGTAGAAGCAAAGAACAAAGTAAGCTTGCAGCAGCCAAAAGAAATAAAAAAGGTCTGTGAACTAAAAGCCGTCATTCAATTAGGAACAGATTTATCAAGACTGGCCATTAGTCCTTCATTGTTGCTTCCCAAGAGACACACTGTCTCACGTTTTCCTCCCTCCCTTTTTTACCCTTTGATGTGTCTGTTCGCGGACAAGACGAAACCGATCTGTTCAGCCTGTTGAAGGACTTCGTCTGATAACCATTACCATCAGTGCCAACGTCTGGCTGCTGGACTCTTTCTTTGTTTCTTTCTTTCTTTCCTTCTGTCTGTCTGTCTCTCTGTCAGTCTGTTATGTTTTTTTTTTTTACCCTCCTGTGTGTCTTTTATCTTTTTTCTTTCTGGACTCTTTCTTTGTTTGTTTCTTTCTTTCTTTCTTTCCTTCTGCCTGTCTGTCTCTCTGTCAGTCTGTTATTATGTTTTTTTTTACCCTCCTGTGTTTCTTTTATCTTTTTTTTTTTTCTTTCTTTCTGTTTCTTTGTCTTTTTTGTCTCTTTCTTTTTTTGTGTGTGTTTATGGTGGGGTGTGGAGGTGTAGGAGAAGGGTGGTTATAGATGAGGGGGAGGGGATGAAAGGATGGTGGGTGTATGGTGTAAGGGGGGGGGGGGGGGAGCGTGGTGCTAGGGTGAGAGGGGCTCTTCATGACTTCGACGTCATAACAGATTTCCCTGTGTGGAATTAAGTCGCCCTGTTTCTTTTGTCATAGAACAGCACTACTCAGCTTGTGTGTGTGGTGTGGTATGGTGTGGTGTGTGTGGTGGTGGTGGTGGTGGTGGTGGTGGTGGTGGTGGTGGTGGTGTGTGTGGTGTGTGTGTGTGTGTGTGTGTGTGTGTGTGTGTGTTGTGTGTGTGTGTGTGTTGTGTTGTGTTGTGTGTGTGTGTGTGTGTGTGTTGTGTGTGTGTGTGTGTGTGT
>JADBJO010002835.1:40000-45000 GCA_016801955.1 Conus betulinus
TCTTCGCTTCTCTGTAGGCTACAGCATGGGCTATTTGGTCTAAGCAGCAGACGTGCCGTGTACAATCTATTTGGATGCCTTATGACTTGACTACGACTGTCTCCTGTGGATTGCTGGTGACAAGAGTTGCGATGAGAGAACTTAGGGTATAGCTGTAGAAAAGATGCCGAAGTTACCACGGTGAGTGCACTTTTTCCCGGGTGTCATGGCAGATGTGTGTGTGTGTGTGTGTGTGTGTGTGTGTGTGTGTGTGTGTGTGTGTGTGTGTGTGTGATTAGAAATATATACATTATCATTATTTTATTATTTTCATCATCATCATCATTTTAATTATTATTATTATCATCATCATTATATCATTGTTATATTATTATTATTATTATTATTATTATTTGTTTATTGTTGTTATTTGTTGTTGTTGTTGTTATTATTATTATTATTATGCATGGCTGCTGCTGCTATTGTTGTTGTTGTTGTTGTCTTGTTCCTCTTGTTGTTGTTGCTGCTCTTGCTGCAGTTGTTGTTGTTAGCCGCAGTATGATATCGGTAAAATCTAAACTTTACTACTTAACCTAGATGCTATAAGCTTTCGGCTCAAATCTTAAAAAGAAGTGGCATCGGGAGCAGAGCAGTAACCCTTGGAGGGAATTCGATAACACAGCCAGTGTCGATGGAGCTGGGTATTAGGCAAATGAACACCTGGTCAACATCATTCGGTTTTAAAGAATGCAGTAACTTGAGTGAATCGTACAAAAGTAAGCCCTTAGCAATTCAACAGGAGGTGCTGGTTTTGAACTCAGATTATTAGGAGGAGGAGGAGGAGGAAGAAGGACGAAAAACAAGAAAAAGAGGCGGAGGAGAAGGGGGAGGAGAGAAGGAAGGAAGAGAAAAGAGGAGACAAGAAAGAACAAAGAAGCAGTAGAAAGAAAAAGAAAGAAGAAGAAGAAGAAGAAGAAGAAGAAGAAGAAGAAGAAGAAGAAGAGAAGAGAAGATGGTGAGATGAATGAAGAAGAAATGATGATTGATAATGGTGATGAAGATGACGACGACGAACGTCGACGGCGACCGACGAAGACGATGACAATGATAATATGATGATAATAAGGGAGGGAAGAAAATGGTGATAATGAAGAGAAGAAGAAGAAGACGAAGAAGACGAAGAAAAAAAAGAAAGAAGAGGAATAAGGAAGAAGAAGAATAATAAGGGAGGGAGGGGGTACTAGAATAAGAATAAGGAAGAAGGAAGAAGAAGAATAAGAAGAAGAAGAAGAAGAGAGAACCAGGAGAAGATAAAGCAGCAGGAGCAGCAGCATGGTCAGCAGCAGCAGCAGCAGAAGAAGAAGAAAAGGAAAAAAAAGAAATAAGAGAAGAAGAGAAGAATGATATGATGACGATGATTACAAAGATTACGAAGACCGAAAGAAAAAACAAGAAGAAGGAAAAGAAGTGGAGAGGAGACGACGGATTGGTGGGGGGAGAAGAAGAAGTGGAAGGAGAGAGAAGAAGTGCAGAAGAGGAGAAGATGAAAAAGAAGAAGAAGATTTCAGTAAAAAGTAAGAAAGAAGAAAGAAGAAGAAGAAGAACGAAGAAGAAAAGAAGAAGAAGAAGAAGAAGAAGAAGTAGTAGAAAGAATAGAAGAAGAAGAAGAAGAGAAGAAGAAGAAGAAGAAGCAGAAGAAGAAGAAGAAATAGTAGAAAAAAGAAGAAAGACAAATAAGTAGAAGATTGACTGATTGATCGATCGATCGTTTTGATTGGTGGATTAATTGATTGCCCGATAAATTGATCGATTAATTGATTGATAGACTGAGTAGTGATCAATTACGTGATTGTATGAGTCTCTAATAGGTAAAAAAAAATGAATGATGTATTACAGGGCTTCTAGTTCTGCCCACTAATCAAACAAACAAACACAGCAACAAAACAAACAAACAAATGGGAAAGGTAACAACAGGAAATGTAAAAGCATCAGCCTAGAAAAAAAGTATTCCAAATACAAGTTTTGTAAATACAATGACAATTACATTTTAATCACACACACACACACACACACACACACACACACACACACACACACACACACACACGCGCACGCACGCACAGCACGCACGCACGCCACGCACGCACGCACGCACACACACACACACACACACACACACACACACACACACACACACACACACACACACACACACACACCACACACACACACAAACACACACACACACACACACACACACACACACACACACACACACACACACACACACACCACACTTTTTCCTTGACATTATGTTTTGTTGTTTTTTACCTAATTACATCAACAGAAAATTGTTCCAAGCCTCTCTCATGTCCAATTAACCAAGTCCAAACTGTCAGTGCATTAGTTACCGCACACTCACACTTAGACGTCTACCACACTGACTGAAAGAAGGGGGGGGGGGGGGGGGGGGGGGGGGGGGGGGGGGGGGGGGGGGGGGGGGGGTGGGGGGGGGGGGGGGGGGGGGGGGTGGGGGGGGGGGGGGGGGGGGGGGGGGGATGTGGGGTGGTGCTGTCACGCCCATTTTCCGTTCCTTTCCTTAACCGTCAGTACGGACAGGGGGAAAGCAAAGAAGTATTAGAATACCCGAGAGGGTAACTAAGGGAACTGTCTGTCTGTCTGTCTGTCTGTCTGTCACCTGTTTGTGTGCTGTCTGATCCTGTCTGTCCCCTGCCTGTCTGTCTCTCTCTCTGTAACCCTCCTCTCTAGGGTCTTCTCTCCCTGTCTCTCTGTAACTCTCTCCCTGTCTGTCTGTCTGTGTCCTCTGTCTCGTCTGTGTCTCTGTCTCTCTCTGTCTCTGTACTCTCTGTCTCTCGGTCTGTCTTTCCTGTCTGTCTCTGTCTGCTTCTCTCTCTCTCTCTCCTCTTCTCTCCTCCTCTCCTCTCTCTCCTCTCTGGTTTTGTGTACTCTGTTTGTTGTGTTATAATTCTATCTGTATGTTTTTGGTGTGGCACTTCCCCTTCTGTCTGTCGGCCATTGTGGCCTATTCTGAATAAATGTTCAATTTGTCCTTTCTTGTCTCAATCTCGCTCTCTCCTCTGTCTCCTTCTGTCCCCTCTGTCTTCTGTGTGTCTTTCCCCTTTGTTCTCTAATTCCTCTGGTTTCTTTCTTCCCTCTCCTCCTCTCGCCCTTTCTCTCCCTCTCTCCCCCTTCTCTAGGGGGCTGTGCCTCGGTGATTTCTCTAAATTCAATTTCATTTCCATTTCTTTCTCTCTGTCTCTCTGTCTCTCCTGTCTCGTTCCCCTCTCCCCTCTCCTCTCTCTCTCCTTCTCCTCTCTCCTCTCTCTGGGGGGTCTGTCTCTCCTCTGTGTGGGTGTGTGTGTGTGTGTGTGTGTTTGTGTGTGTGGTGCGCGCGTATGTTGTGTGTGTGTGCAGCAGGTGTGCGTGCAGGTGTGTGTAAATTCATTCTCTCTCTCTCCCTCCCTCTCTCTCCTCTCTCTCTTGTCTCTCTGTCTGTCTGTCCTGTCCCTCCTCTCCTCTCTCTCCCCTATGTCTCACTTTTTCGGTCTTTCCCTCCCCTCTCTGTCTCTGTCTCTCCTTTTTCTCTCGTCTTCTGCCTCTGTCTTTCTGTCTCTGTGTCTCTGTGTCTCTCTCTCTGTGTCTCTGTCTGTCTGTCCTGTCCGGTCTCTCTCTCTGTCTCTCTCTCTCCTCTCTCTCTCTCTCTCTTGTGATTGTTTATAGTTAATGACTCCATTCTGTTCCTGCCATTTTTCTTCCAGATTTTGTTTCTCTTCCTGGCTGCTGCAAATTGTGATCCTGTCTCCCCTTTGACACAAAGACTGTATAGGTCAATGTCAATAAAGATATGTCTTAAGCGTCTGAAACGTACCCTCTCTCTCTCTCCTCTCTCTCTTTTCCTGCTCTCTCCCCTCCTCTCTGTCTCTCCTCTCTTTCTTCCCTTCAGCAGCTATTCGCCCACACAATTCAAATGCATCCGCACTCACATCTATTGTACAGCATACAGTAGTTTTCTCTCTTAAAAAAAAATGTACAATTCAGATATAGCGTAAATTGCCATCCAGTCTCCTCTAATATCGTCAAAGGTATTCACACAGACAAATCAAGTAGTATCACGTATTACAGAGTGTATCACAAACGAGATGCTTACCATCAATCTTATTCCAACAACTTTAAAGCACAGAGTGTATTACAAACGAGATGCTTACTATCAATCTTATCACAACAGCTTTAAAAAACATGTTTGAAACTCCTAGAGAAACACACACAGAACGAAACCATTCCATTCGTTTTAGTCTGGCAGTCTCTCTGGCAGGCATCCCTTCTTTTGTACTATCCTAGCTCGACTTTCTGACTTTTTTTTCCTATTTGCCATGAGTCTAAGCAGAGTGTGCTCAAACTGTTATCCTTGATTTAAAGGCAACATTTGAACACTTGTACTGCAACATACTGTTTTGACAGAATGAATATGCAAAGTCATATTCCCACAGAATGAATATGCAAAGTCATATTCTCACAGAATTGACTTCTCACTGTCGTATCTTGCAAACGGAAGCCAGAGTGTTTATTCAAACGGCTACCATCCTTAGGAAGTATTCGTGTATATACTGCAGAGTATAACAAGGCTGTACCATCGTGTTTGTTCTCTTTCATATGTTAATCATAGATCTGCTGCTATGAAATGCTCGCCTCTGTGATCTGTTTTCTAGTCCTCTTTGTTGCAACCATACACAAACTGAATCTGCACATTTATCATTCATGTATCTTACGAGTGATTTTCAGGAAAGTGTCATCCGAATTACTTGACCATTAGTCCGTGAAAAGGAAGATGTATGCTTTTAACACCAAGCTACGAACATCAGACAACACTGCCGCTTTAGCCTTGACAAAAACAGAGAGAGAGAGAGAGAGAGAGAGAGAGAGAGAGAGACATAGAGAGAGAGAGAGCAGAGACAGACAACAGACAGGGACAGAGAGAGAGAGAGAGAGACGGGATGAGAGAG
>JADBJO010002835.1:62500-65000 GCA_016801955.1 Conus betulinus
AAGGAAGTGAGGAAGGTGGGGGAAGGTGTAGAAGTAGGGGGGGGGGGGAGAGTATTGGAGGTAGTGGGAGGCAGGGTGTTCGTGGAGGTGTTAGCATTTGGAACTGTGTTTCTCCATGTGGCTGATCGAGGGGGAGTGATGCGCAAAGCTAGACACAAACTTATGGTTCGCTGAGATCTACCGTCTGTTCCGATGGAACTTTGACATTTCTACAAATAACTAGTCTCCCGGGCAACAACAACAACACGCCCAGAACCACATTTTTTTTCATCGCATTGCCCTTATCGTTAACAACTTATGCGATGTGAGCGGGTAATTCTGTGCAGTCCGAGCGACTGACCTGCTGCCTGGACTTTGGTGAATCGCGGTGAAAATCCACCCCGAGATCGCGGCCAAGGTGGCCATCAGCCCTCAGCTAGCATGTGCACGCAGCTGACCTGGCCGCTTTGGTTCTGCTGACACCAGAAGGCGGCGTTT
This sequence comes from Conus betulinus, assembly GCA_016801955.1. NCBI lineage: Eukaryota > Metazoa > Mollusca > Gastropoda > Neogastropoda > Conidae > Conus > Conus betulinus. The sequence goes on from JADBJO010002835.1 coordinate 62,978, forward strand.
CCCCCCAATGGCACCGGGTTTCACATCCAGGTTCGACCCATCCCTTTTCCGGGCGGATTATGTACCCCTGCCTTTCACCCCACCCCCCCCCCTATTCCAACTTTTTTTTCTCATATCTTCTTTCTTGGCCTCCTTCCCCTCTTTTCTCCCCGTCCTTTTTTCTAAATCCTTTTGTCTCCTCCCTACCCATACAACTGCTTCCCCCTATGCATACTTCTCACGGGTTGCGATTTCTGTTTAAAGTTACTTTCGATTATCCTTAACGGTATGTTGACCTTCGCATGTACCCGGGTCATTCCCACAGCCTTCATCCCCTCCATCCACTTCCATTTTCCACCCCCATTTCCTCTTGCCCTTGTCTATTCTTTGCCCTATGTAACTCAATAGTATCTTACTTGTATACGAATTCTGTCTCTTTCAAACTTCCCTCCATCTTTCTTCTTAGCCCCCTTATTTAACTTTGCCAAACACCGCACCCCCTCTACCGCCTCAACAATCCACCCACACCGTTTTTCACTCACAGATCGACCCGTCAATTCCTATAATTAAAAGTCAATCCACTTTTATTTACCCTACCTGAAGCTCTTCGCCCCCCCCTTCCTAAATCAATCTCAACGTACATCCTATTGTTTAGCCCCGGCTCCGGTCCCTAGCAGTGCTTTCAACTTGCCAAAGTCCGTGGCCAAGTGCCGATTTTTTTTTTTAACGCATACAAATCCTTACCTCCTTTTTCTATTACCCGACTTTTTCCCCGGTTTTCGTACTTTCCATCCTTCACTATACGATGCTCTTCACCCTTGTCCTTCTTCCCTCCCCCCACCTCCCTTTTCTATTTTGTCCCCCTTCTCTTAAAGGACTGTGTCCATTTCAGGGCCCTCCACTTGCTTTAGTCTGAACCGCCTGCCGTTCAACCATTTTGTATTCACATATTCCTTTCATTTTTCACACCGTTCCTGGCAGCCTTCTCCTCCCCCTCTCCTCTCCCCCGACGCATTTTATGAGCAATCACTTTAATTGCACCCATGACTCTTCCCCGAGATTATCTTTCTTGTCTACCCCAGCTTCACTTGCCCTCCCTTTTCCTTACTCCTCTAGTGTTATTTGATTATCCCTCTTTTCTTCCCCCCTTCCTTTTCCCATATGACCGCATGTCTTTCGCCCCATCCTTACCGCCTTTCATTACCTTCATGGTCTTTATTCCCCGCACCTCCTCTCAATTTTTTCCTCCCTTATTTCCCCGGCACTCTTCTTGTTGGCCAATTTATGACCTCACGCCCTATATCTTGCCCAGGGCCATTGTTTGTCTTGCCTCCGAACTTTTCCCACTCCCCTACCCCTTTCTCCACCCTTCTGTTCCCCCCCCTTCCTGTAAATTCTTTCTCCCTGTCTTAGGTCGACCGCGAGTAACTGCCCATTGTTCCTCTTACATGTGCCATTTCATCGGTTCCCATTTTATCCTTGTGTCTTTTTTTTCCTACTCTGAAGTAACACATCAGCCGTCACCTTTGTCCTGCACCTGTCCTTACTCCCTTGCTTGTTTCACTTAACGCTTAATCAATACCCCTCTACATCGACCCCGGCTTGTTTCATCCTACGCGGCCTTCTTCTTCTCCGCACTCGTTTTTTTTGGCCCATTATGTACTTTTGAAGTAACTGACGAAGACCATACGGTTTCCCATGAGTCCTTTTGTAAAGGACTGAGTCCTTTCCCACTCCACAGACGCCCTGCTTACCAGGATCGCGCATGGGACAGTTACACACCAAGAACACAGTGCGTATGTGGTCTTTGGTCAAATTGAGCCTGACGCTGAGGCTAAATGTATGGCATATCCACCTCATTCTTCTCCCCCGACTTCCCCTGCAATGTTTAAGCAGTGTGTAGATAGCTAAAGGAAGTGTATCAATTCTTATGGTCTTCCAATGAGTGGCTAGGGGCTCCCAAGGCAAAGATGATTCACCAGCCATCCTAAATTAGCCTACTTGTGAAGATAAAGTGTGTGTACCTTTGACATACGTAATCTAC
>JADBJO010002835.1:67500-70000 GCA_016801955.1 Conus betulinus
TTCGGCTAATTGTGCATACACCTTTTATAGTGGGCAGATGCAGGCATATCCATATCAAAACGCCGTGTGACGTAATAATTCCGATTACGTAGGCACAAAGATCCAAATCCAAATCTCATTTTCATTCAGCAAAGTAGACAGGAACTTTAGAGAGGCCGTTAGGACGTCATTTACCGGCCACGTACATCCAAAGGCAGTAGAGTGTTTCCAGCGAGATCGCTCCACCATTATCACGGGCCAGACAAAAGGCGGACTGTCGCTAAGAAAGCTGCCTAGCACACATGAGAGCGGAGAAAAAAAAAAAAAAAAAAAGATAAGGCGAGACACAGTCGCTTTTAACAGTGAGGAGGGATGATGTATCAGACTTTCACTTGTTCAGCCTCTGGGGAAGATGAATTGGCAGACTGTTGTTGTCCCAAAGCTACACATCAAGGCGGGGAAGACCTCGGAACCTGAAACGTTAACACTGGGCCACCACAGCAGAAAAAGGTACTCAAAGGAAGGTTGTAGAGAAGTATTATTGGCCTGGGGTCCCGGAGGATACCAAGCAGCTCTGGGCTTGGTCTGAAACAAGCCACAGGGAAATGCCTGCTTAAAAAGCAAGAAACAAAAAAGAGACAAAATTTGCCCCCCCACATGCCCCACTCCAAAGTGGCGGTAGGCCAGGCTGATATGGCCCGGAGAAAAGGGAGTAGCGGTTATGGATTGTTGCAGTTGGCAGAAAACGAAGTTTCACTGTGTATTTTCAAACGCACGGCCATGCAGCTCAGAGCAGGTGGGGGGTTCATATTAGTTATGTTTCCTTTTCAGTGTGATTTATTTTAATGTTTGAATGTCAAAATGCTTAAGCGTGTGTAAAAATGTTACGCAAGCAGGTTAAAAGAGACCTACATGAAAATTGGCTTCAACAAGACAACACTAAGAGCCCCAGCTCCTTGAGGAGAGGTTACCCTGTGCGGGGGCATTGTCTTCAAAGTGACGGGCGGGCGGGTGGGTTATTGTCAAGGGCGCAAAACTCTCACAAGTGGCTTAAGGGCTTTAAACGATGACAGCTCAAAGGGGTGAGAGGATAAGATTGAATTCACAAAGGGGGCAGCAGAAGAGGCCTCAAACTGTAGAAGCCAGCAGCCTGTGTCAAGGAGATCGAATCTATTCGTATTTGTCGAAATAAGGCCTCTAACGGTAGAACCCATCAGACTGTGTCAAGGAGGTTGACTCTGTTTGGTATCAATCGGAAAGAGGCCTCTAACTGTAGAAAGCCAAGCCTGTGTCAAGGAGATCGATTCTGTATTTATTGACAGGTGACAACGTCAGAAAGGGCCTTCCACAATCGCGGAGTTCAGACCTTCGGCTGCCTCACTGTCGAGGGATGGAAAATATCCGTACAGGCCGTGCGTCATCACCTGAAAAGTCATCGAACAAAGCAAAGATAGAGTGGAGTCGGAGAATTTCACACAAAAGGAAAGCCCCCTCCCCTCCCCCCTCCCCCCTCCTTCTTTTCTTTAAGTTTGTATTGAATAAAGTACGTAGCTGCTGTTATAGTCGAGCTAACTGTATGCGAGTGGACGAAGTGGTTCTGGCTGAGGAGAAGAATTACTTTGTGATAATAATGTTTTTTTTTTTTTTTTTTTTTTTTTTTTTTTTTTTAAGACGTTGCTGCGGATGATGGTGCCTGTTGATGAGCTGGAGCGATAAATTTCCAGAATTAAAAGACGACTTAAGCACACCAGTCCTGAGCCTGGTGCCAGACATCCCAGAGCACCACCGTCACCTGAAACCTGTCCAGAGACAACATGGTATTTGGTAGTAGTAGTAGTAGTAGTAGTAGTAGTAGTAGTAGTAGTAGTAGTAGTAGTAGTTAGTAGTTGGTAGTAGTTAGTAGTAGTAGTAGTAGTAGTAGTAGTAGTAGTAGTAGTAGTTAGTAGTAGTGGTAGTAGTAGTAGTAGTAGTTAGTAGTAGTAGTAGTAGTAGTTAGTAGTAGTAGTAGTTAGTAGTAGTAGTAGTAGTAGTAGTAGTAGTTAGTAGTAGTAGTAGTAGTAGTAGGAGTAGTAGTTAGTAGGAGTTAGTAGTAGTTAGTAGTAGTAGTAGTAGTAGTAGTAGTTAGTAGGAGTAGTTAGTAGTAGTTAGTAGTAGTTAGTAGTAGTAGTTAGTAGTAGTAGTAGTAGTAGTTAGTAGTAGTAGTAGTAGTTGTTGTTGTTGTTGTTGTTGTCGCACCCTGTCTAAAAGACTCCAGGGATCATCCGAACAGCCGAAGTACTTGAACACTATGGTACCAGTGCATCAGCTGGGGATGAGAACATTCCGTGTGTGACCGTTTCTGATTACCCCGCCACGTGGGGCAGCCACACTCCGACTTCGGGGGATTTGGGAGACTGATAATGTTATACTAGGAGTTTGTCACAACTGAAGACAATCCCTGCATAACTATGCAAGAGCATAACAGCATTTTGATGTAGCCTTGGTATTTCTAGCCTATGTCAATTGGCCTGACACAGCCTTA
>JADBJO010002835.1:80000-82500 GCA_016801955.1 Conus betulinus
CAAAAACAGACATACTGGACAAACCAGGGGTGGTATACAAGATAGACTGCCAGGACTGTGACCATAGTTACATGGGTGAAACTGTGCGGCAACCTGCACAAGAGACTAAAGGAGCACACAAACGTGAGTCCTCTCCAGTGGGTCAACATCTGACCCACGCCCAACATCACTTTGAGAAGGACAACGTGCAAGTCCTCGACAGAGAAGTAGGATGGTTCCAGAGGGGAGTAAAGGAGGCAGTCCCCATCGCCTGCGAGGAACCCCCCCCCCCCCACCCTTCACCGCGACCGGGGCCGACACAACCTGCCATCGGTGTACTCCTCACTCATTCAGTCACACTGTCGTGAGTTCGCTCACGGCGGTGCGCACTGAATCCAGTTCACAAACCAGCAGTTGCAGCTGAAGAAGTCGGCCGGATTGCCGACGAAAGCTACGCACACCGTCAGTAGCCTTCTTTAACTGAGTGACCTGTTTAGTCTGGTAGCCATTATATCGATATATGTTTTTTTTCAATTCTATATTGCCAGACCATCGATGTTTTAAACGATAGCCATTGTTTTGGAGAGGACGAGAGGAGAGAGGATTGATGGAGAGGATGGAGGTGAGGGAGAGTGGGGAGAGGAGGAGAGAGGAGAGAGGGAGAGAGAAGAGGACATGGAGAGAGAGAGGAGGCAGAGCAGGCTGGAGGATCAACAATTAGGAACCGGCAAATACCGACCAAAACGAGCCAATCGGATGCGTTCGGATCCATTGGAGGAGAGAGATGACGGATTGGGGGCCAGCAAATTTGATCTTTGAACGATGTCACCACAGTGACCATCAGTGAGGACAAAAAAAACCTGGCTGATCTAATGAAGATTCAGGGGGTGAGGAGGAGGAAGAGGAAGAGAGAGAGGGGAGGGAGGAGGGGGATGGGAGAGTGGGGGGGGGGGGGTAAGGATAGATGGGGAGTGGGGCATGGACCTATGCTGTTTAGGATCTAGGAACAAAATAATCAGAGATCTCAGAGAGAGGGTTAGAAAAGGTGGGGAGGGGGTATGGAGGAGGGGGGACAGACGTGTGGGGACTTTATATCTGTTTATTTTCTTTCCACTGGAGGTAGGTGGGGATGGACCAGGGGACCGAGGAGAGGAGAGCCACGGAGAGAGGGGATGGATCAAAAATAACTATTGGAGAGAGTCGAGTATGCGCTTATCCTCAGATCAAAGCCTTCTCCCAATTAGGAACGAAAATACCGACTCTCAAAACGATATCATCGGAATCGTTCAATCCAAGTGCAGAAGACATAAACAATAAATGGATGCTCAGCAAATAGCTGATCTTTTGAACAGATGTTTCACACTCCATTGACATCAGTCCAATTTTAGAAAAAAAACTGTTTTTGCTGATTCTAATGCCGAAACATCGAGTTAAACGACGCAGCTGTGTGTCTGGAGAGAGTCAAAGAGAGAGATGAGAGAGGAGAGAGAGCGAGGAGAGAGAGAGAGCGGAGGTAGGAAGTGGAGGAGGAGAGGAGGGGACGGAGACGAGAGAGAGCTGGAGTTGTGGGTGTCTGGGGAGTGCATGCCTGGACCCGCGATGTGTGCGGTGGTGTGTGTGTGTGCTGAGTGAGCAGTGTGTATGCGTCTCAGTGTGTCTGGCAACAAAATACACAGAGTTAATTTCAGATGAGAAACTAGCAGAAAATAATAGAGAGGCTATTCAAAAACGCGTCTGGGTGGTACTTTATATCTGTCTTATTTCCTGACCAATGGGAAGACATGAAATCCCCCCCCCCCCCCCACCCACACACCTCACACAAACTCCCCAGGTTACTGTGATGTTAAAAAACTCTGTCTCTCTCCTGGCACTCTGGTCTACTAACTATCTGTCCTCTCGGGACTCGCCTTTTTGATGTGTGGGGGGTCTCTCGAAATCTCTGAGATAAGAATCTCGCTTCCTCTCTCTTCTCTCTCTCTCTCTAGAGAGCTATATGCAAAGTCAATGCCAATAAAAAAAGTCTCTGAAAGCGTTGTCCCTCCGAGACAGACTTCCAGACCCCCCCCCTCCTCCCCTCCAGACAGAGAGAAAGTAGAATTCCCTGTTTTCTGAACACTCCCCACCCATTGCATCGATCTCGGAGAGAGAGACAAGGGGTCGCGTTTTACGAGCGAGGAGAGGAGGAGTGGAGAGAGAGACGAGAGGGAGATAACAGAGGGATGAGACAGGAGGACCAGCGAAGACTTGAAAAAAGATTTTGAGCCAGAGAAAAGGTAGAGGAAAGAAGGAGAGGAGGAGAGAGAGAGAAAGGGAGAGCGGAGAGAGAGAGGAGAGAGAGAGAGAGAGGAGTGAGGTGTGTGGAGGGATCGTGCGTGCGTGCGTGCGCAGCAGTGTGTGCAGTGGTGTTGTGTGGTTGTGTGTTGTGGTTCGGAGAGGGTGTGTGTTGTGTGTTGTGGTGTGTGCGTGAGCGGTGGGGAGTGTTGTTGTAGGATGTGGTGGTGGGTAAGTGCAGGGAGGGAGA
>JADBJO010002835.1:87500-90000 GCA_016801955.1 Conus betulinus
TAAAAAAAAAAAGATCAATTGATATTGCTCATGGAAACTCCACTCACACGCGCGCACGCGCACACGCACACACACACACACACACACACACACACACACACACACACACACACACACACACACACACACCGATAGTATTGGCTACATATGCCCCTCAGGAAAGTGTAGACATTTCGCTAAGACCAAAGAAAGCTTTATATCCTTAAAGTCCATCGAGCCTTCGTGTAAGTTCATGAATCAAAACAGCCCTGCCCTCTTGACATTCGGGCTGGTACCCTCCATGGAGACGCTTCCGATGGTTTCTTGTGTGTGTGGCGCCCACCAGCAATCTGCCATCCAGGTAGCGGCATCTTCCCTCGGGAATCCTAATGAAATGCCCTGGTGTGTTTATCCGCGCTCATGTCAGTCAACACAGCACAAGCTTCCAAGAGTTGGTGCCAGGAATCCTCACGGCTGGCTGGTTCGGCAGTGGGAAACAGTGTGACTCTGGGTCGCACTGAGGCACAGAGGTTGGTTTGTTTGTTTGTTTTGTTTTTTTCCCCTAAAAAACAGTCGGCGTAGACTTAAAGAAATGACTACCTGTCTTGAAAACTGAATCTTATTAATAAGCAATCCTGGATCTGTACTTCATTCACATCCGCGCTGACTCCCTCTCACCCACCCCTTTCCCACTTTTCCTCACCCCTCCCATCCCTTTCACCGGGGCTGGGTGGGCGGGGGATGGGGGTGTGGGGGTGGGGGGGTGGGTGTGGGGGGGGGTGGGTGAGTGTGAGGTGCGGGGGGGTGAGTGTGTGGCGTGGGTGGGTGAGTGTGTGGAAGTGGGTGGGTGTGGTGTGGTGTGTGGAGCAGGTGGGTGAGTGTGTGGGTGTGTGAGTGTGTGGAGCAGGTGGGTGAGTGTGTGGAGAGTGGGTGGGGTGGAGTGTGTGGAGTGGGTGGGTGAGTGTGTGTGGAGCAGGTGGGTGAGTGTGTGAGTGGGTGTGAGTGTGTGGAGCAGGTGGGTGAGTGTGTGGAGTGGGTGGGTGTGTGTGTGTGCGGTGGAGTGGGTGGGTGAGTGTGTGGAGCAGGTGTGGTGAGTGGTGTGGAGTGGGTGGGTGAGTGTGTGGAGCAGGTGGGTGAGTGTGTGGAGTGTGAGTGAGTGTGGTGGAGGTGGGTGTGAGTGTGGAGTGGGGGGTGAGTGTGTGGAGCGGGTGGGTGAGTGTGCAGAGTGGGTGGGGGGTGAGTGTGTGGAGTGGGTGGGTGAGTGTGTGGAGCGGGTGGGTGAGTGTGCAGAGTGGGTGGGTGAGTGTGTGGAGCGGGGTGGTTGAGTGTGTGGAGTGGGTGGGTGAGTGTGTGGAGCAGGTGGGTGAGTGTGTGGAGTGGGTGGGTGAGTGTGTGGAGCGGGTGGTGTGTGTGTGCAGAGTGGGGTGGGTGAGTGTGTGGAGTGGGTGGGTGAGTGTGTGGAGCGGGTGGGTGAGTGTGTGTGGAGGGGGTGGGGTGAGTGTGTGGAGTGGGGGGGTGAGTGTGTGGAGCTTGTGGTGAGTGGGTGAGTGTGTGGAGTGGGTGGGTGAGTGTGTGGAGCGGGTGGGTGAGTGTGTGGAGCGGGTGGGTGAGTGTACGGAGCGGGGTGGGGGGATGAGCGTGTGGAGTGGGTGGGTGAGTGTGTAGAGTGGGTAGATGAGTGTGTGGAGCGGATGGGTGAGTGCGTGGAGTGGGTGAGTGAGTGTATGGAGTGGGTGGGTGAGTGTGTGGAGTGGAGTGGGGGGGGTGAGTGTGTTGAGTGGGTGAGTGTGGTGGAGTGGGTGAGTGTGTGGTGGGTGGGTGGGTGAGTGTGTGGAGTGGGTGAGTGTGTGGAGTGGAGTGGGTGGATGAGTGTGTGGAGCGGGTGGGTGAGTGAGTGCGTGGAGCGGGTGGTTGAGTGTATGGAGCGGGGTGGGTGAGTGTGTGGAGTGGGTGGGGTGAGTGCGTGGAGCGAGTGGGTGAGTGTATGGATTGGGTGGGTGAGTGTGTGTGGAGTGAAGTGGGGGTGGGTGAGTGTGTGGAGCGGATGGGTGAGTGTGTGGAGCGGGTGGTTGAGTGTGTGGAGCGGGTGGATGAGTGTGTGGAGTGGGTGGATGAGTGTGTGGAGTGGGTGGGTGAGTGAGTGTGTGGAGCGGGTGGGTGAGTGCGTGGAGCGAGTGGGTGAGTGTGTGGAGTGGGTGGGTGAGTGTGTGGAGTGGGTGGGTGAGTGTGTGGAGTGGAGTGGGTGGGTGGGGAGTGTGTGGAGCGGGTGGGTGAGTGTGGGAGTTGGTGGGTGAGTGTGTGGAGTGGGTGGGTGAGTGTGTGGAGTGGGTGGGTGAGTGTGTGGAGTGGGTGGGTGAGTGTGTGGAGCGGGTGGGTGAGTGTGTGGAGGAGTGGGTGGGTGAATGTGTGGAGCGGGTGGGTGAGTGTGTGGAGTGGAGTGGGTGGGTGGGTGAGTGTGTGGAGCGGGTGGTGAGTGTGTGGAGTGGGTGGGTGAGTGTGTGGAGCGAGTGGGTGAGTGTAT
>JADBJO010002835.1:95000-100000 GCA_016801955.1 Conus betulinus
GCCGAGGGAAGGAAACGACGAAGACCAGGCGTCTGACTTGGGCACCTTGCGTATCCTGTATCGACCCAGCGGAAGGAAAGCAAAACCCTTCCCTCCCCCAACCCCCCCCCCCCCCCCTTCACCCCCACAATCCCTCCCCCCCCCCCCTCCCCGCGTGACGCTCCAACCCGTTAAAATACCCAGTGAGTCTCCAGCCGTGTCTTGGACACCCCTTCTTCTGTTGCGATCCTGAAGACTGGTGGCATTTTCTGTGAGGACTTGGGGGAGGGGGGAAGACGGGGAGTGCTGGCCTCCACGTGGTTGTGTTGTGAGGAGGGCTCCGTGTCTGTGAGTGTTGAGTGGGGCGAGGAGAGTTTTTTTTTTTTTTTTTGTCAGGTCTGGTATTGTTGCTCTTCTACACACGGAGTAATCGGAGTGGTCCGAGGACAGTAGACATCTGGGTTTGTGTTCTCAGTTCTGCTCTTCTGGTCTATCAGGGTGATGAGTCAAAGATTTTTTTTTTTTTTGGTTTGTTTGTTCTCAGATAGGGTATCTTACGAGGCGCGTTAACACATCAGATGTTCGAAAAAGAAATTCTTCTTTTCACCGCTGACTGTTAATCTGAGTGATTCAAGTTTGACGGTGTGTGGGGGCATTTTGCCGTGAACTTGTGGATGCTGTGTTGATGTCGATCATGACAGAAACCAACGTGTGGGTGATGTGTTGATATCGATCATGACAGAAACCAACATGTGGATGATGTGTTGATATCGATCATGACAGAAACCAACGTGTGGGTGATGTGTTGATATCGATCATGACAGAAACAAACGTGTGGGTGATGTGTTGATATCGACCATGGCAGAAACTAATATGTGGATGATGTGTTGATACCAATCATGACAGAAACCAACATTAATATGGATGATGTGTTGATATCGATCATGACAGAAACCAACATTAATATGTGGATGATGTGTTGATATCGATTATGACAGAAACCAACATGTGGCTGATGTGTTTATATCGATGATGACAGTAACCAACATTAATATGTGGATGATGTGTTGATATCGATCATGACAGTAACCAACATTAATATGTGGATGATGTGTTGATATCGATCATGAGAGAAACCAACATTAAACAGAAAAAAAAGAAGAAATTTACAAACACAGCCCCATGATACCATTTGATCAATTGACTTTTTAGATGCATATCCAAGATTTATGGAGGATCAGACTCGATTGATTTTAGGCGTGGAACCCATGTTTGGTACATTCTACCTGAAAACACCACTCTGGCGTTTCACTGAGTTATCGGAAAGGCAGTCTGTGTCCGTGTCTTGATTGGTCTTCTACCATGGCGATTACGTACAGACGAAGGAAATTCCACAATCCAGCTAAACGGTGTGTGCTGTCCACGTACTGCAGATTCGTAATGAAACGATTGACGTTTCTGTGGGCATAAAAACAAAGATACTCTCGCCAGTCGCATTAGTGTGTTTTGTGCTTGAAAGGACGGCGATCGTCATCCACAACTGCTGGAAAGGTACAGCTGAAAAAAAAAACAAGGCTCTGACGTCTCTGTATTTGTGGTAAATTTCGATTTTTCACGAATATGTTTATTTATGTGTATGTTTATTTCAATCTTTTTTGCTTGTTTGTTTGATTGATTTTTTTTTGTCCCATTTGTTCCACGACTTTAAAAAGATGTTTTCCTTGTTTGCTTTCCCACACTGGCACCACACTGATCCGGAGTGAGCCAGCGGGCTATGTTCTGCCCTATTTGATGGAAAAAAAGAACAGCAATAAGTGTAATCGTTACTATTGTTTCAATACCTGCCATCTATATTACCACACATCACTGATCGGTTTTCTGAGTTCCAACTTCGCTCTGACAATCCCGCAAGAAGAGTGAAAACATAATATGAAGAAACATACACGCTATGGTATGATTCTTTAGTGAGGCCCTGTCTGGTTTTGTCCTCTAGCAGTGGAATTTGCTTCTGGTAGGATCAATTTAAACTGAAAACGTTGGAACCTCAGCTAACACTATGAATACCTATTCCGGAATCGAGCCTGTGTTATCCATCATAATCAACGTCACCAAGGGCGACCGAGTGCCTGGCATCAACGCCACCAGTACCTACAACAATGTCGCGGATTCCTGCGTCGACCAAGCGGAAGACGACGCGCACAAGGACTTCTATGAGACTGCCCAGTACATCACGGGGCTGATCATCTACCCCGTGCTGTGCATCCTGGGAATCACGGGCAACGTCCTGGCGCTGGTGGTGCTGAACCACCGCGACATGCGCACCTCGACCAACGTGTATCTCTCCGCTCTGGCGGTGTCGGACACCTTCAAGCTGCTGAATGACCTGATGTACTTCATCATCCTCGTCGTTCTTCAGAGCGACCCCCAGACGGGACAGATCATGATGAGCTACGTGTATCCTTACGCGCACTACATCTCAACATGTCCGTCTGCGTGACAGCCTGGCTGACCATCTCGGTGGCGGCCGAGCGTTACATCTGTGTGTGTCACCCCTCCAAAGCCAAGGAGCTGTGCACGATTCCCCCGAGCCCGCATCGTCTGCAGCGTGGTGTTCATCTCTATGAGCGTCCTGTCCATTCCATCCGGTTCCGTTACCGCGTCAAAACCATCCATGACGTCAGGGCCAACATGACGTGTCCTCGGGTGGTGCCCACTCCCTGGGGACCAACGACACCTTCATGATACCCTACTCGTGGATCCAGAACTCCCTTCGAGGCATCATCCCCGTGTTTGTGCTGGTGTTCATGAATGCTCGCATCATCAACGAGCTACGCAAGGAGCGGGGGTGAAGGGGAAGAAGTTCTCGGCCCGGAACCGGATCACTCTAATGCTGCTTGCCATCATCTTCATGTTCATCGTGTGCATCACGCCCGACGCCATCATGTCCACCTTTTTCGGCAAGGGTAAGGTAGCCCTTTAAGAGTCGAGTCTGTTGCAGCTTGGTTTGTTTGTTTGTTTGTTTGTTTGTTTTTTTTTTCCCTAGGGTCTTTTGTTTGTTTTTTCGTCTCCGTTCGGTTCTCTGTCATCGAATGGTTCAGTCTCAAATGTGTTTAAAAATGAATCTCTCTCTCTCTCTCTCTCTGTCTCTGTCTGTCTGTCTGTCTGTCTCTGTCTGTCTGTCTGTCTGTCTGTCTCTCTCTCTCTCTCTCTCTCTCTCTCTCTCTCTCTCTCTCTCTCTCTCTCTCTCTCTCTCTCTCTTTTATCAAATTATGTGCGTGTGTAACGTTGAGAATATATGTAGAGATTAAGGATTTTTTTTGTCTTTTTTCTTGCAGCTGGTCAAAATAATGCACTTCGAACATTCAGCATATGTTATAACTGCATTCCCATGAAAAGCATGCGTTGAATACAAGGAAGACATAAACCATCAGTAATTAAACTGGTTATTAAGATCTGTATACGGGCGACAGCAATATAAAGACAAGAAAATAAGGGAAGGAAAAAAAAAAAGGAAGAAAGAAGGGGGAAAAAAAAAGAAGAATACTCGACCGTTATCAACCATTTTTCCACAACACTCTCACTCCACCTCTTTGGTCCCACCCCCCCCCCCCCCCCCCCTCTCTCTCTCTCTCTCTCTCTCTCTCTCTCTCTCTCTCTTTCGTCAAACCTTTGCATACAAATGCGAGTGTGTGAGTATCATACACTCTGTAATCCTGTGTGCCTGTATTTTTTTCTTTGTTTTTTTGATTTCATTTTATTTTCTTGTCTTCAAATCTCATTGCATACTTTAAGTTAGCAAGGAGAGATTGGAAGAATAGGTTCTGCCTAACATCTCTGTCCTTGATCGAGTAAAAGGTTTCTGAGTTCTGAGTGCTCTCTTTTTTCCGACCCAACCCATTTCTCGCCACCTCCTTCCTTCCCCCATTCACACCAACGTTGTATTGCGAGATTTTGGACAATGAGCACACAACGTTACCTCTTCCTAATATGACCTGTTAAAGTGTTATAGCTGTCTGACAGCATGCTATTTAGCCGGATCAGATTGAGTTAAAAACATGGATGAAGACAGGTGGCACAGACTTTCAGGAAGGTAATGCTGTCAGTGGTGAAAGAATTAAGGTTTATTATTCAAGGTCGATATAACAGATTTCAAACGATTTTGGAATGGTGTTGAAGGCAAAAGGTTTTTTTTTCTTCTTTGCTCGTTGCTGGTTGTAGCGTCAATATATTTCTTCTGTTTCAGTGTGGTTTGGTATTGAACTTGGATTTCCATACATTTTTAAACGAATTTTAAGTAATTCCACGTGTTAACATACACAAATTACAAGACAAAAGATGACGCCCATCTTGCGCCGAGTTCGAGAAGATAAGTGATGGCTCGTTCTTCGTTTTCATTGTCCTGAATATTGTTTGTCTCGACTGAAGAGGACCTGAGAGGTCGAAACGCGTCGTGTTTTGTCTTGTAAGTTGTTTGTCAATGTTAACCAGCGGAGAAACGTATGAATTCGTTTTTGAAATTTGTTTGAATTTCCGCCTGCAGTCAACTCACTTTGAAACTAACTTGGATTCGCATGTTAATGTGGCATGAAAAAAATATCTTTGATAGTTTAGGAAAACGAGTGGAAGCAATAGGGTGAAAAAACACGAGATAAAACAGCAACGAATTTCAGGAATTATTCAAAAAGCTTGTCAGGTATTAACACGTGGACCATGATTTCATCCATTTTGTTTACGTTTTTTATACTGAATAGTTGCTTGTATAGTTCAAACAGCTGTTGGAGGGTTTGTAAAGATCTAATAAGGAATGTCAAGAAAAGGTATAAAACAGATGTTTAGAGACATTAAACATTTAAAGACACGAGGAAAACCTGTGAAGAAAAACAAAATAAACAAGCTGAAAACAAAACAAAACAAAACAAAAACGTGTAGAGAAAGATACGATTTCGTTAGTGGTTCGATGGCTTATGGTGAATGATGTGATCTGTTGCTGGAAGGAGTTTTGTACTTGAACAACTTGTTTT
>JADBJO010002835.1:115000-117500 GCA_016801955.1 Conus betulinus
CGCACGCATGCACGCACCACAAATACACACATACACCACATACACACACACACAACACACACACACACACACACACACACACACACACACACACACACACACACACACACACACACACACACACGAACACACACACACACACAACACACTCAACACTCACACCACACACACACACCACAAACACACACACACACACACACACACACACACAAACGCATACATACAAGTAGTCAAGGATGGGTAGTGATCACGTCTACGTCTCCGTTTCGCCGAAGCGAGGACAAATAAGAGCGAAAACAATCCGCGAGTTCCGGAAGACTGTGACCGACTCTATAAGTAAAGACACAAGCAAACTTTCTTCTAGGAAAGTGGAACAGTAGACCTGTGTAACTTTCTCCTAGGAAAAAGGGAACAGTAGACCTGTTGTAACAGCGGGACATCTTCGGCGTTTGCTATTTGCATGACAGCTCGTTTTTTGTTTCTGGATTGGCACCACTGCAGTCGGAGGAGACCAACAGATGGCTGCACACGGCAGTCAGAAGAGTGTGGCTTACAGCTTAGGAGGTCTCCAGGAAAGGAAATATGCCAGCCAGCTACCGGGCATAAGACTGACTGAGGGGAATGCCAGTGATATAAGGTGTAAGATGCCAACACTGTATTGATCAGGAGATGAAGTGATTCGCAGATCATTGCTAATGCACTCTCCCGAACGGCTTGTCTGTTTACGTTGGCAACTGGGGTGTTAAATTAAATCAGCCCCCACCCAGCCCCCCCCCACCCCCCACCCCTTCACTCCTCCCCACCCCACCCCCCCCCTACCGCCCCAACGCAATTCCTATTGCAGCCGTTTGGTTACCTGCTGATGCCGGACGTGGTGCTAGTGTGATGCTTGTGGTTGACTGTGTGCCGATGCATTATGGTTAGTCTCTTATTGTCTGTGTCATTGTATGCTGCCATTGGCTCTATGGATCCTTGGAGGGCCTCCAGCCCGCTACAGCTAGCCGCCTTCGTCAGTGCCTCTGGAGTTCCTCTCTGTGTGTGTACGAAGAAGACGAGAAACGAAAGAAGAAGAAAAAGAAGAAGAAGAAGAAGGAAGAAGAAGAAGGAGAAAGAAAGTTTGCCAAGGTGGTTGTTGATGAATGGCACATGCTGTTTAGTCAAAAGCTTTGGTGCCGTGCAAAGATCTTGTCCGAGAAGAGAGAAGAGAGAAGAGAGGGAGAGAGAGAGAGAAATGAAGAGAAGAGAGGAGGGAAGAGAGTAGAAGAGGAGAGGAGTGAGAGGTAGATAGAGAGAGAGAGAAAGAGAGAGAGGAAGGGAGGCGAGAAGGGGATCGGAGTGAGCCGAAGAGGATGGCCGAACATGAGGACTGTTTGTATACGGTTTAGTCACCAAAGATTGAGTGCGGAGACGTAGCTGGGGAGTTCTTGGGAGGAGAGATGGAGTTGGATGGACGAGAGGAGGAGAGAGCGGAGTGAGGAGGGCGATGATCGAGATCGATGAGGGGAGGTGACTGGAGGCATGAAGGGAGGTATACCACCAAAGAGTTTTAATAACGTCAGGGTTCTGGGACGCAAAAAACAAAACCTTAGGCATTTTGTCGGCGTGGTTGTCAATTCGCCTGCTGGTTACGTTGCAAGTCTTATGCTTGAATTGTGCCCTCTTAGCAGGGATGGGCATAGTCTTCTTCAGTGAGGAGGCCCGTGTGCATCCGACGTCTTTTTGGCATCTTCGTTGGTCTTCAAAGGCCTGCCAACGACAGCTCTCAGAGATGCTGCTCCCGCTCTCCAGGTTGTCCTCCCGATGTCCCTTCTCTGCAGCCAGGTCTACTCATTACCTCCCTATAATGTCAGCTCCAGTGATTTCATGCTTATGCTTGTTTTCTGGAAAGTGTGCGTGGGGTCCCTTTGTCACGCTAGTGATGCAGCGCAATTTGTTCCAACGCGGCAAATTGTGTTCCAATGGTACAAACTGCCGCACCGACTGCGGCAGTTTGTTACAATTTTCTTTTGGTACATTTTACCGCACCTGTGCCTGTTAAAGGACCGAGGGTTGAAAAAAAAATTAAACTGGTAATATTTAGAAATTAAGTTTAACACGTTTGGGTCAACCGAGGAGGCATATTTTTGTGCCATTTCCGACCACACGCTGCATCAACGCTAGTTGTGGTAATGTTCTTCATAGAAGATAGCCTGTGGTGTTTTCGTTCTGCCATTCCTGCCCGATGTCCTGTCCAGCAGTTTCGTTTGGTCTCTGCAACATGGCTTTTACACTGGGTTACGTTGGCCATTTGCAAGACTTTGGTCCGCTGGCTTTGGAGTCTTGCCACTTTGATGCTGTGGCACGAACAATGGAAACAATGTTTGAAAAGAAGAGTTGGAGTAGCTACACTTGGTTTCGGTACAGGACACAAATTTCAGATCGGTGAAGGAAAGATGCTAACGAGGATCCTGTAGAGTTGGATCTCGGCTGGAGGGCGCTGAACAGGATCTTTCCACACCTG
>JADBJO010002835.1:130000-132500 GCA_016801955.1 Conus betulinus
CACTATGCAAAAACATAGCAGGAAAGCTCATGGAACGAATCATAGCCCAGAAACTCGTAAGATACCTCGGAAGTAGACAAAACCCTCCACCCAAACATGGAGGTTACAGAACAGATAAAAGAACACAGGGGGAATTTGGCTGCTTTTGCCAATGTAGTATAAACCATTCCAGAGAAAGGAAGCAAGACTGGCAGTTGCAACAGACCTGGAAGAATGATACAACAAAATCCAGTTCTCGCTTCTCTTGGTTCTACCCCATGACTATAGAGACTGCAGGACATTTACGCGATAGATTACAACAGCGTTTCAGGAGCGAACCATCTTACGCTTTGGAGACTGGACATCTAAACCCCATGAACTCAAGGTGTTCCTCTCTCTCTCCTGTTTTGTATAATGTTTACACCAAAGGCCGTGCCAGACTTCAATAGAAACGGAAAAGGTTCGGGTACTGACACGTGCAGATGACGGTCTGATCTGCAAAATTTCAAAGAATGCTCCAGAAAGAACGAAGGCAGTTCAGCAGCCATTGAACAACATTGCTCAGTGGTGTCAAGAAAGTGGATCGTCCATCAACCCTACAGAAACCCAGACACTGGTCTGCACTCTCAACAACACAAAACATCTGGACAATTATCCACACCACTTTCCGTTCATCAAATACCAAATGTATCAACTGACAACCTGTGCTGTTTGGGGTAGTCTTGGATGGAATGCTGACCTTTAGAAAAAACATGTTGAGAATATTGCTTTTGAATGCACAAAGGGCAGGTCTGTCTTGAAAGCCATAGCAGGTAAAGGCATTGAAAAGCGCCACCTCTAAGGACTGCACCACGCACCTGTACTCATTGTGATCGATTATGCACTAGGGTTTACAAAAACTGTCCAAGAACAATCTTCCTAACTCAATCAAGTCACAGCCGAAATGGACCAGTTTGTCCCTCAGATGGCACAATTTTTGGCTATTTTAAAAAAAAAATCGTAAAAAATCAACCACTTTACCTAGGAGCCTGAAACATACACCATTGGTTAGAAGAAACAATACATTCATAAAAAAAAAATGTTCACCTTGAGAGAGGAATCCACATAGTTCACATGATGTAAGTAATCCAAAATGATACACATTTGCAGAAAAAAACAAAAAAAACTTTTGTGCACACTGTAACCTACTTCTTCATACTCTCTCTATCCTCCCATACAAGTTCAGTTACACTTATGAGCACTTGGTATGACCTACAGAGATAGCATATTTATGACAGCAGCATAAAAAAAAAAACACATGAATTGGACCACAAAATGCTTGATCACCCTCGTGTTCCGCACGAACCTACTTCACCTGGGCGCTGTCATGTTCAAAATCGTGTGACCGCGGGAGCTGAGAGTAGGACAATTCAAATCCGTATAAAACTACTACAGAATACACGAAGAAGTTTCTAATGGGAAGCAACTGCAAGAAAATGCCCTAAACCGTCCCTAAAACGAGATTTATCGCCCTTTAATAAAAGGCGGTTTGATTTCAAAATCGTCACACTCTGTCGGACGTATGCATCCGACATGCCTTCAAGCTATAAGCTTGATCTGGGGAACCACGAAGGATCCAGCCGTTGAAACTATGCAACGGCCGCTTGACCTTCTTTCAATACAGGCAAGACACAAGTTACAACAGGTGAAGATATATTTCAGAGCACTTGAAAATCCCCCAAACCCGTTACATGCAGCAACCGAGAAAGCAAAAGGGCATGGCAAATCATAGATGGAGCAGGCAGAAGACAATAATACAGCTTGTGTGCCAGTCAGCAGAACTCAAAGAAACGAAACATGGGAAGAGTGTCTACTTTAAATATCTCTAACAAATTGCCACCACTCCGGAACTTGAAGGACACTGCCGAGAATTGCCAGAAGGCAAAACCAACGCAGAAATCGAGATGCAGGTAAGAAAAAAAAAAAACAAAAACTTGGCACCAAAGAAGATAGTGTTATATACACCGACGGTTCCGTCACCAAAGGTAAGTCAGGCTACGGATACACAGTGAAGCAAAATGGCCGAACTATCCAGGAAGACAACGGTGCATATAGTTTACCAACTTTAAGTCTGTCAATGGAAACAAAAGCAGCGACACAAGCACTCCACTGGCTCTCATCCACAGTCCTGTTTCAAACTCAACAAGCCATGATACTGACTGACTCTACGAACCTACTTTAAAACGTGGTGAGTAGAATGGGAAGACATGCTAGGCATGTAGTAATGCGCAACCTTCTACTGGGAGAGACTCATATGAATGTACTGCCCAGAACATGCAGGCTTAAAGGAAATGAGTGAGCAACCACACTGGCAGGTGAGACAACGATAAAACGGGTTTTAGTGCAGCCGATCTGATGTGTTAAGATATGTTAAGAATCGCCTCAACAAACAAGAGCGAAGTCACTGTACCACAGACCATCTGTCAGAGCTAAATATCAAATGAGAAACTGGTCGTACATTCGGACTTAAAGGAAGAGCAAA
>JADBJO010002835.1:137500-150000 GCA_016801955.1 Conus betulinus
TGCGTGCGTGCGTGCGTGCGTGTGTGTGTGTGTGTGTGTGTGTGTGTGTGTGTGTGTGTGTGTGTGTGTGTGTGTGTGTGTGTGTGTGTGTGTGCGTGCGCGCGTGTGCGTTTCTACGTGTGTGTGTGTGTGTGTGTGTGTGTGTGTGTGTGTGTGTGTGTGTGTGTGTGTGTGTGTATCTATCTATCTATCTCTATCACACAACGTTTTTGAAGGCCCAAGTGAGACCAACTCCAAGTGCGCCCGAATGATAGTACAGCTGTTGAACCGATTTTTCCCTTCCAAGCAGTGGACAATCGATGACGTGGAGCGGGCACATCGGGTTGGTCGAAGAAGTAACAACAGCAGTTACCCTCGCCCGATTGTCGCTCGTCTTTTCCACTGGCAAGATAAGCTGACCATTCTGAGGGAACGGGAGTGCAGTGCAGGAAAGAAATGGCAGAAACACTGGGTATACGTGTTGCTTCAGACTTGACCAGCCGTCAGAACCAGATTATCAAAGAAGAGAAAGAAATGCTGGCAGACATGCGTACTTCTGGAAAGGACACATATTCTACAAGAGCAAACAACATGAAAGTCATAAAAAGAGAGACGCTCTAAGACACTCTGACATGTAACCAATGCCACCCCTGCTCGGTGTCACTACAGAAAGACAAGTCATCCAAAGCAGCAACGCCAAATGGATGAGCCAGTCAACCAGCACGACAACCAACACGACATGGCTCAAGAAGACGTGGATCAACATCATGCCCTACCGAGATGTCCGACACCCTCAACAGAAGTCGAACTCGTAACTTCACTGATGACTTCCCTTGGACTGTTGACATGACTTCATCCCCACCACTTTCAGGCCGTCAAACAGAAGACATGAACGTGGCAGGCAGGTCTACGTTTGGAAGGAGCGCCTCTACCACATGCGCCAGAGCATGCAACACCGTGGCCCAAGAAAAGACCCACGAAGACGCTCTAACAGTTTGGCTTGGACTGCTGACCCTGATGTCTCCGCGGAACCAGTCAGTCTACATGGCTTGGCACCAGCTCCAACCCATGTGGACTCCACTCAACTGCAGTCCCGACAGAGGCCACTGACATCTTCTGCTGAGGACCTCCCATGGACAGCAGCCAGTTTCACGCAGGATGCCGCTGCTGATAGTTCTATTGAACGAGTAAACCAGCGTGGCCCAGTGCCAACGCCTATCTACATGGACTCCACCCACCCACAGTCCAGGCAGAGGCCGATGTCATCCTCTGATGAGGGCCTCCCATGGACTGCAGACATGGCTGCATTCCCGCCCCTCCCCGATCGTTCAACACAGGAGATACCATGCAGAACACGTGGCGAGCACCGTGAGGAACAAGAATACCGCCAGAAGCCTGTGGATACAGGCCATGGAGCCCCAGCGGATGTTCCAGCGCCAGCGCCTGCCCATCCTCCACAGCCACAGCGAACTCCACGCCCCTCAGCCGGAGTGACGGTTAATCAATGGGGCGTCAGACTCACGTCCACACCGAACGCGGAAGACGAGAACCATGCGCCCAGACCCAATTCTCGGAACGCCAGGGACCGTCTACCCGTGGAATCCCGGCTCCATCATGAACGTGACACGCAGACATCTTGTCTGATGACTGGTGAAGTTGCACCAACTTCTGGTGCAAACCAGTTGAGCCCAATGGTTGGCCGGGAACGTGCTGTGCATAGCGCTTTCAATAGCAGCACTGACCTCTCCTGTGATGCCCCTCTCTCCCTCCTTCCACAGCAAGCAGTCCCTGATGGACCTGAGGCAGATCTGGCTTCCCACACACCTTCTTCGCCACGCCCATCCTCAACCACTGCACCCACCGGTGA
This sequence comes from Conus betulinus, assembly GCA_016801955.1. Classification (NCBI taxonomy): domain Eukaryota; kingdom Metazoa; phylum Mollusca; class Gastropoda; order Neogastropoda; family Conidae; genus Conus; species Conus betulinus. Next base: position 139,347 of record JADBJO010002835.1, read on the forward strand.
AGCCAAGGCAGACGACAGCACCACCATGGTGAAACGCCTGGTGGACCCATGGACTGGCGCAGATGAATTAGAGAGTCAGTCTTTTGGGCAGTCTGACGGTAGACGTGACGGGATGAACTGTTCAAGTGTAATCCATCTTCCCGTAGTGTCAGAACAACAGAACTGTTCTATGATATCAGAAACACCTACAATACATGGCAGACAAACACGCAGCAAAACAAAGAGATGGCAATCGGACGTACAATGACAAACATAGCTCATGATAAATCCACTCTCAGACAAAAGCAGGTCACAGATTGTTTCCCACGCATTGCAACAGGATCATCCCAGGCGGATAGAAGCCAATCTACAGACACCTAGGGATTCGGCCCTGCCCTTGTCACTATATCTGGGGTTGTACCAGGTCCTGCAAATGATGCTAATGCAGAGAACTGTTGCATTTCTTTTCTTTCATACAATATAGAAGGTTTGAGTTCTGTATACCAACCTGAATTACAGTTATTATTCTGTAAATATGAAATCGTATTTTTGTCAGAAACTTTTGCGACCTATTTCCCTTCACATCTATTTCCTTCTTTTGAAATTTTTGTGTCACCTGGATTGAAATTATCTGATGCTGTGACAGCCCGTCTATCTGGTGGTGTTGTTCTTATGGTAAAAAAGACAATTTCTAGATTTGTTGAACGCATTCCATTAGAATGTGATAACTGTATTGCTGTGAAACTATCTGAACAGTTTGGTGGCTTACCTATCGACACTATATTGTTAGGCATTTATGTTCCCCCAGCATCAAGCCCGTATTATTTAGATACAGAAATAAGAAATGGAATATATCTGTTTGAACACTGTCTTCTCGATATTTTTGAGCAGTATGGAGAATTACCTTTCATTATTATGGGAGATTTTAATGCCAGGACAGGTAAATCAAACGCTAGGGAAATCACTCTCCCTGACACTAATGTTTGGAACGATGATGACAATATATTGAAGAAGATGAAGCATATCTTAGAAACTCCAAAGATGAAATGATGAATGAATTTGGATGTTACCTATTGAAATTATGTGAAGAATTTTCATTGATAATTCTAAATGGTGTTACCTCAGTTGATCCGCACGGAGACTATACATATATAGCACATAATGGGGCAAGTATCATAGATTTTTTTGATTTCAAGGTGCCTTTTTGAACATGCTCTAAGCATGAGAGTGCTCAACATTGCTGAATCTAAACATTTACTATTGAATTAAGATTAAACTTACCAAGAAATGTAAAATACATTCAAAATAAATCTGTAAAACGTGTCATCAAAGGTTCATTTGGAACAAGGATCGTTTGGATGAATATCAACAGGCCTTCAAGTCACAGGAGATACTAGATATTTTAAACGAAGCTGTAATTCTGATGACTACTGATGTCAACCTGGCATTGAATAAATTTTACGAATGTTTGACTCTTGCAGGCCAGTGTATGAAAAAAAACATATTGTTATTGGTGCAAAGAACAACAATTCCTGGTTCGATAGTGAATGTCGAAATGAAAGATCAGACTTATTGCAATCCTTGAAAAAATTTTACCTATTGCAAGAACGCAATACAGGTCGAGGAACTGAGGCTTACGTACACTAATAAACGAAGAGAATACAAACAGTTTGCTTGTAGAAAACAAAAAGAAGATAAATTACGTATACTGGCTACTCTTGAGACAAATAAAAATGATCCCAAGAAATTCTGGGGGACTATTAAGTCAAAGGTAGGTACCAAAGCACCAGAAAGCTCCATCACAATTGAAGAATGGTACAATCACTTTTACAAAGTTTATAACGACTTTGAACAGGAAAACGAACTATGTTCTGGAATCAACGATTATTCTGTACCTTCAGCTAATCATATGACCAACAATAATAATTATGAAACTAGTTTCTGCTGTAATGTGGATACTTCCACCCTAGACTGGAAATAACAGAATTAGAGGTTAAAAATGCAGTACGATCACTTCGGAATGGTAAAGCTGCTGGAACCGATGGATTTAGTGCTGAATTTTACAAGTATGCTCCTCCGGTAGTCGTTTCTTTTTTGACCAAATTTTTCAATAGACTGTTTGATTCCGGGACATTTCCACTCATGTGGTCAGAAGCAATCATACATCCTCTGCATAAAAAAGGTAATGCTAATTTTCCTGACAATTACCGAGGCATCTCATTGTTAAATATAAGTGGCAAATTATACACCTATGTTCTGAACAAACGTCTTACAGAGTGGGTCGAAAAAAATAATGTAATCAGTGAGTCGCAGGCAGGATTCAGGAAGAGTTATAGCACAGTCGACCATATATTTACTTTAGTATCACTTGTACAGAAACAGTTATCTTCTGGCAAAAAGCTCTATGCCGCATTTATCGACTTTAAAAAAGCCTTCGATTTAGTGAATAGAAATAAATTGTGGTTAATACTGAATAAAAATGGTGTGCAAGGTAAAATGCATCATGCTATCAAAAGTATGTACCAAGTTGTTAAAGCTAGAGTTCGGGCAAACAGTGATTTTTTACTGAAGCCTTTATGTGTCCTCGTGGTTTGAAACAAGGTGACACTGTAGCCCTATTTTATTTTCGTTATTCATAAATGAACTCGCAAATGACGTTGCACTATCTGGAAAACATGGAATAAGCTTATTCCCCGATATTCTTAACATTCTTATTATGCTTTTTGCTGATGACGTTGTTCTCCTTTCCCATACTGTAATTGGTCTTCAAAAACAACTAGATATATTAACAACACTGCCAATAAACTAGGACTGATCGTGAATGAGAAAAAATCTAAAATTATAATATTTCGTAAAGGAGGGCATGTTGCCTCACGAGAAAAATGGTTTCACAATGGTATACAATTGCAAGTTGTGAATGAGTATATAAATACTTAGGTGTCATTCTTCTACTACGGTTTAACTTTTTCATATTCTTTGGAGGAAAAGGCGCTCAAAGCTAAAAAATGTGTTTTTAGTATTTTGAAATTTTTGTGGTCTCTAGGCGAAAACAATCCAAAACTTTTCTTCAAAATTTTTGACAGCCAGATCCAGCCAATTTTAACATATGGCGCTGAAGTTTGGGGTTTAACTGCAAACCATACTATAATTGAAAGAGTACACCTTTTAGCTATTAAACGTCTTCTGAATGTAAGTGTTCACACACCAAGTGCACTTATATATTCCGAAACTGGCAGATACCCGTTATATATTCAGACTTTAATAAAATGTGTGTAAATACTGGCTGAAATTAACCCGTATGGGATAACCGTATCCCAAGAAATTCTTATAAAATGTTATGTAGTCTGCATTATAAGGGGCAAAAGGAACTGGGTAAGCAATATATGTTTGACATTATATAAATATGGTTTTGGATTTGTGTGGGGAAAATCAAGGGGTGGAAAATGTTAAATGTTTTGTGCATGCCTTTAAACAAAGACTTGTTGACTGCTGTTTACAAGACTTAGACGCTGCTATTAACTCAAAAGAAAGATTTCAGTTCTACTCTTCCTTTCGACAACTCTATGATGTTCCAGAATATTTGTTTAGAAAAAAAAATCCATCTCTTAGAAAATACTTGACAAGAATTAGACTTGGAGTTTCACAACTAAGAATTCATAAGTCTAGATTCTCAGTTACAAGAATAAATAAAGATTGTCCATTTTGTCCTGGCATTGAAGAATCTGAGCTGCATTTTTATACTAGTGTGTGATAAATACAGTTCTTTACGGAAAACCTTTATCCCAGCCAAATACCATAGTCATCCAAATGCATTCAAATTGACTTTTATTACTCTCAGATGTCAGAATATGTAAATCTCTTGCTGTGTATATATCTAAAGCCTTTAATACTAGAAACCACTTCTTGTACGATGTTTGATGTTTGATTCATTTGATGATCTTTTTTGCTTTTCCATTGTATTTAGTGTCATCATCACTTTCCCCTCCCATTCCCAGTTTTCACACCCCCTGATGACATGGGCAGATTGGCCTATCATTAAATTTGTTCGTTCGTTCGTTCGTTCGTTCGTTCGTATCTATCTCTATCACACACACACACACGCGCGTGTGCGTTTCTACGTGTGTGTGTGTGTGTGTGTGTGTGTGTGTGTGTGTGTGTGTGTGTGTGTGTGTGTGTGTGTGTATCTATCTATCTATCTCTATCACACACACACACACACACACACACACACACACACACATATGGATGGACGGATACAGATATAGGAATAGATGTGTGTGTGTGTGTGTGTGTGTGTGTGTGTGTGTGTGTGTGTGTGTGTGTGTGTGTGTTGTGTGTGTGAATGTATCTATCTATCTATCTCTATCACACACACACACACACACACACACACACACACACACACACACACACACACACACACACCACCACCACCACCACCACCACCACCACCACACACACACACACACACACACACACACACACACACACACACAAACACACACACATCTATTCCTATATCTGTATCCGTCCATCCATCCATCCATCATCCATCCATCCATCCATCTGTGTGTGTGTGTGTGTGTGTGTGTGTGTGTGTGTGTGCGTGTGCGTGTGCGCGTGCGTGGAAAACAGAATTGTATCTGTATTCAAAACAGAAACGTCTTCTCTCCCGTTTTACCGATGTCATTTATCTTACATGTGATTGCCTACCCCCGTTTTCTTCTTCCCTGAAATTGGATACATACATTTTCTTCGATACTGCCATGATAAAAAAAAAAATATTCGAATGTTTGCTCGATAAGCCAAAGGCAGTGATCTTGTGATTTTTTCAAGTCTTGTTGGAAACGGCTTTCTCTCATGAACAATGCATATTCACGAAAACGACTATTACATCAACATTGTTGTGACGATTAGAAATGTGGTCGGCGCGCGTTTGTGTTGTCATAGTTGACATTGAAGCACGGAAGGAGATACTGAAGAAAAACGTGATACCGTAACTTTCTGTTTTACGTGTCTGATAGCTTTTCGTTACATGTTGCTCCTAGTACATTGTAACGGAAGTCTGGGTTGTTTACCATATATAGAAATACAACGCAGGGCCCACATAACAATGGCTCACAGCATGTAATCATAGAAAATTACTCTCTGACGCGCAGGTATATAGGAGGGGAGGGGAAGCTGCTAAAAGTGTGAAAATAATGACGGAACATACACGACAATGGTAAACTGGCAGTCAAATTAAGCATACTATACGATTTATGCTTAATCAACGTTATTCCCAGGTACACAAAGGATTATGGATTGCTGACAGGGGTCATTGAAATCCAGAATTATAAATCTTCTTTATATTATTCTGCCTTACCCACCGAATTCCGCGTTCACTTTGTTCCCTTTCTTTTCCACTACTACCCCTGTTTGTCTTATGATACATAGTTTGTGATAACGTATACTCAAAAGTGAGTAGTACCACATGCAACGATTTCTTGTAATCTGTATGTTTTTGGGTCAGTGTGTTGTTTCTGTACTGGCATGGTTTTAATCCAGACCTGCCCAGTGCAACAAGCGCATTGCCGCCCATCGTACCGCCTTACCAGTTTTTTTTCCCCCCTTCTCCCCCTCCGCTTCATTCTAATAGATTCCCTGGCTCTTCCAATGAACCAATCCAATTGGCAATAGAGTGACCCCACCTTTCCTGTACGTCCGAAGAGAGTGACCCCACCTTTCCTGTACGTCCGAAGAGAGTAACCCCACCTTTCCTGTACGTCCGAAGAGAGTGACCCCACCTTTCCTGTACGTCCGAAAAGAGTGACCCCACCTTTCCTGTATGTCTGCAGAGAGAGTGACCCCACCTTTTCCTGTATGTCTGCAGAGAGTGACCCCACCTTTTCCTGTATGTCTGCAGAGAGAGTGACCCCACCTTTTCCTGTATGTCTGCAGAGAGTGATGCCACTTTTCCTGTATGTCAGCAGAGAGTGATGCCACCTTTCCTGTATGTCAGCAGAGAGTGACCCCACCTTTTCCTGCATGTCTGCAGAGAGTGACCCTACCTTTCCTGTCTGTCTGCAGAGTGACCCCACCTTTCCTGTATGTCTGCAGAGAGAGTGACCCCACCTTTCCTGCATGCCAGCAGAGAGTGATCCCACCTTTTCCTGTATGTCTGCAGAGAGTGATGCCACCTTTCCTGTATGTCTGCAGAGAGTGACCCCACCTTTCCTGTATGTCTGCAGAGAGAGTGACCCACCTTTTCCTGTATGTCCGCAGCGAGTGATGCCACCTTTCCTGTATGTCTGCAGAGAGAGTGACCCCACCTTTCCTGTATGTCTGCAGAGAGTGATGCCACCTTTTCCTGTATGTCTGCAGGTTACGTGGAAGAGGACTACCTGGTGAAGGGCATCCGAGAGAGATCACAGACTCGCTGCTGGCAGTCAACTCTGCCTTCAACTTCCTGCTCTACTGCTCGATGAGTCAAGCCTTCCGCAACACGTTTCTCACCATCTTCTGCCCCCTTTCGTCAGGCGCCGTCGCCAGAGCGTGTGCCCCTCTCGCGCAAGGGCACGCAAAGCGAAGCCGAGCTGGTGAGAATCAACGGGCACGGATGTGCCGCCAACGGGAGCAAGAGAGAAACGTACTTGTGATTAGCGGTGCACGCACGCGAGAAGCCTGCGAGAAAGCAGGAGACACAGACACACAGACACAGACACACAGACACACAGACACACAGACACACACACACACACACACACACACACACACACACACACACACACACACACACACACACACACACACACACACATACACACACACACACACGCACACACACACGCGCGCGCGCGCGCGCAAAGGATTTGCGCATGGGAAAGGTAACAGTAATGATAATACCAGGACGAATACCATTTGGGTTCACAGAGAGGAAACAAGAAAAAAGAGGAATGCTCTCGGCAGAAATTAATATTTTGGTTCCAATGTGAAATCAGCCCCCCCCAAAGTGAGATTTTGCATTTCAAGTGGAAACCGGATTAACAGTTGTCGTTTTTTTTTTTTTTTTATGTCAAAGGAACGCGAGTGAAGTGTCAGAGAATGATCTGTGGACAGATACTCACTAAATCACACGCTTTTCTCGCCATCAAGTCTGCCATCAATTTCTTGCTGCCATGCACAGCTCTGTGAGTCACACGTTCCACAACATCGTCTTTACCATCCTCTACCCCTTCAACCAGGCCTTCTGCTCCGAAGCGTCCGCTCTGAAGCGAGGCTTCAGTGGTGAAATCCCACCCACGTTCATGAATTTGTGCTATGGTGAAAAAAATGCATATGATTGGAAAAGAAGCTTAGTCATGCTAAGTGGGAGAAAAAGGTATATAATTATGTTCTTTCGTAAAAAGTACTGACGTGGAAATGAAGAAGTGAGAGGTTCTGATGATACATATACCTGATTCTCACTTCCGCTCCATGAATTCAACAGGTCTTCCAGTGGACCTTGGTCGCCGCCATATTTTCCTACGGTCCCTCCCCCGGCGCCTTTGTGGATGTGAGTGACCGCATGACGTCACATGACGGACTTCAAATAAGGTTTTCATGGGGAAAGAGGATAACAGGGTTTACTGTGACAACCAGAGGTCAATGGAGAGAGGAGAGAAGCAATCAAGAGGTACTTGACTCACATCTTGCTCTCACCTCCAGCTTCTTCTTTTTTTTTTTTTTTTTTTTGCATGTGTGATATTTTGTTGCATTTTTGTCGACGAAGCTTGTCTCTGCTTCTCGTGGCTTCCCACTGATGGAAAGCACATTTCTTGGCCCAGTCAGGCTGAGATCCCCACCTTGAATGTTCTGATGTGCAGTTGTATTGCGAGTTGGGCCACAGAGTATGCGTTTGCCACACAGACAGAGAAGTCAGACAGAGCAGTCCAGTGGCTGGTAAAAAAAAAAAAACAATAGAAAAAGAAAGAAAAAGGGATAAACAAGCGAAGAAGGTAAAGATGCGTTTTTTCTTCTTCTTCTTCTTCTTCTTCTTCTTCGTCGTCGTCGTCGTCGTCGTCGTCGTCGTCTTCTTCTTCTTCTTCTTCTTCTTCTACAGTGTGAAACTAAAAAGAAGAAAATCAGTATATCTAGACACTGTGCACAAAGGAAGAAGATGCACCAACTATATTGCTGGGGATCAACCCTCCCTTCAGTTTCCTGCTGGTGGAATCTCTCATGACTCTGGCTCCCCAACAGCCTGCTTTTCGCCATTCCTTTTCGCCAGGTGCTTTCCCAGGACGAGTCTATCTCTCCCAAGAATGCACACAAAGCGAACCTGGGGTGGTGAGCTCCAGCGAGCTTGGAAACTGGGGGAAAGAGGGAAACGAGCTTGTGATCACCGGTGAAAAACGAACAAATCCACAAACAAGATAGATGATCATGTCCGTACGGCCAGACGCCCATAAATCTTTATCTGCATTACATGTGAAGGATAACAAGTGTACACGCTTTTGTTGTTTTTGATGCTGGTGGGGGGCGTTGTTGTCGTTCTTGTTGCTGTTGGTTAATACGCAACCAAGATAACTGTGAATACACGTAGAAAGTAAGACGGGGACACAGAAACACACTGTTGTGATGAACTCGATATGAAATAAGGAAAGAAAAGAAGAGACACTCCAATTGCGGTTGCCAGAATGGGTGAAACGTTGTTGCTAATTTGCACACATACCATTCACAGATACCGAAAGTTAAGGCATAAGAGAAATCACACGAATTCACAACCGGCAGTCTGCAATATCTTTGTTCCCTGCACCGTGGGGCGGGCCTCTTGCAGGTTTTCCTCCCCACCCTTTGAAGCCCCTTCCGTCTGGGATCGTCTGGAGAGTGAGTGCCGTTGTCCTAAGAAGGCATGGTAGATGAGCTCAAAGTACTGAGCTCCTACAGGAGCGGGCATAACGCGGACGCTCTTTTGATATGGTGGAGAACGAAAAATTGACAAGCAAACAATCTTACACATGGACTGCGTACAGGAAATCAATATAAGAACGTGTATGTGTTTGTCTTTTTTGTAGAGGAGAAATATTTTCAATGGAGTTGAACAATGAAATATGGAGAGAGAAAAAAGCACACTTCTGGGAAAGGTCTTCTGCTGAAGTGGGGAAAAAAAAAAAAAAGAGAAGCATTGACTGTGAAGCGAAAAGCGAAAAACATATAAGCAGCAGTGTCACGGACCTTTTTTTCCTTCCCTAAAGAAATACAAAAGGTGTTTTATCAAACGAAATCAATGCCTTCCATTTACTGCTGTACTTCTAAGGGCCACATCTCCCCCCACTTGCCCACCGTGTGTTGCTCCTTCCGACAGGTTCCCTTCCGGAATCGGCCCCGCTCTCTGGTGTGGATACACACATTGAGACTGTGGCGGAGTGATCCAAAAGTCTCTAGATTTCTGCTGATGGATACATGATGCAGATTGATTTTGTGTGTGTCTCTCTGGTGAACACTGGTCAACAGGTTGTGGTCACACAGACCAGCATGGACATAAAAAGGAGGAAGGAAATGGGAGCTGACCGCAACAAGATCAGACGCATGCGTGGGGGAGGTTCCCCCGTTCCAGATCTCTACACGAATCAAGCTTTGTGCTAGACACTATGATTATGCTGATCAATTTACTTGTACTGCCGTTCTTTATATTTCAAATGATGCTGTATATCAATCCAAAATGTGTACTCCATCCCTTCACGCCAGTGTATGATTAAAACATTCTCAGATGAAATACTGAGATTCAAATCATACCATAGAACTAAGGATGCGAGGTAGATGTTGTTGTTGTTGTTTTTAAGTGAACCAACTAGGCGTTCTATTTGTGAACTTAATACTAAAAAAAATGTACTTGCGGCGAATTGGTATGTTCAAGATAAACTGTGTTTTAGCTGCCACTGAAGATGTCTACTGACCTCTTCATATGTATGCGAAATCCTTGTTTTATAAATATGAAAAGAAAACAATGCAGAACACACATGAATTGAACTGTTCAATTATTTTTAAAAAAATACGGTTTTTTTGTTTTGTATGTATAATGTTGTTGGCTGGTTGATTTTGTTTTGGAATGATGTAAAATTCGAATGTTTATGCATTGGAGGTATTTGCTTTCGAACTTTTTTTTGTATGGATAGGTGATTCGGACATAGGCGATAATTGTGTTTGTTTTTGTTTTTAACATGCTCTACTGAACGTAACCCAAGAAGAAAAGAAGAGAGAAAAAAAAAGACTGTGACGTCGACGACGACGACAACGACAACAACAACAACAACAACAAGAACAACAACAACAACAACAACAACAACTGACATTACATCTGAGACCAACAGTTACTAGACATTGCAGGAGGCAAAAACATATGTCAAACGTTTGTGTTAATGCAATATACGAACATTGATATAAACACATGTCTCATAGCGTAGGCAAATGTATTGAGGACTCGAGTGCGTGTTGTAGCTCTTAACATTTAGAGGACCCACTAGAAACTTCAACTTAGTTATGATTACCGTGAAGGAATGCCAACCTGTTCAAAAAACACTCATCCCTCAATCAGTCTCTTTCAGTCGGAATACCAACCTGTTCAAAAAAAACACCATCCCTCAATCATTCTCTTTCAGTCGGAATACCAACCTGTTCAAAAAAAACACCATCCCTCAATCATTCTCTTTCAGAA
>JADBJO010002835.1:185000-192500 GCA_016801955.1 Conus betulinus
ACAGTTTTTTGCAGTTTTTCCATATCTTCTTCTTCTTCTTCTTTCTCTTCTTCTTCTTCTTCTTTCTTCTCTTCTTTCTTCTCTTCTTCTTCTCCTTCTTTGTTTCTTCTTCTTCTTCTTTTCTTCCTTCCTTCTTCTTTCTCTTCTCTTCTTTCTTCTTTTCTTCTTTCTTCTTTCTTCTTTCTTCTTCTTCTTCTTCTTTCTTCTTTTCTTTCTTCTTCTTCTTCTTCTCTTCAAGGGCTTTGTGATATGAATAACTGCAGATAAAACACGGAAGACAAAACAGACATAGCCGGAATAGCCATGGGGCCAGAATAGCTCAGTTGCTAGAGCGCCGGACTCGTAAATCTTAGAAATCCTGGGGTTGCGGGTTTGAATCTCCACCGGGCGTTTCGGTACAGGGGGATTTTTCCCCTCGGAGTTAACATTGGCTCTGACTATCATTTCCCATACAGTCCTTCAAATGAGACTATATAACCGAGGTTCCGTGTGTGAACGCACGCATAATATCTTGCACACACGTAAATCCCATCACCAAGTTTCTGAAGAGTAGGCCAGGTTTGGCCGTTTGGTATGGATGACACATTACACATAGCATGCACTCCTGCGTGAGAAATGGAAGGAATGAAGGAAGTAAGGAAATTGAGTGAACGATATTGAACGATAACTGACTGGATGACACGGGACGACCGAATGAAGCGCCCAGCTGGCAGCTCTTCAGTCGGGCACTACCCAGGTAGGCAGCCCGTTTGTGTAAACGAGTGTTGATTGTAAAGCGCTTAGAGCTTGGTCTCTAGCCGAGAATAGGCGCTATGTAACTGTTCATTATTATTATTATTATTATTATTATTAGCTTAGAGATTTATTATTATTGTTGTTGTTGGTTCTTGTTGTTTGTTTTATTATTATTATTATATTATTATTATTATTATTGTTGTTGTTGTTGTTTGTTGTTGTTGTTACATGGTCCCTATTTCCGATTCAACGAAGCATGACTTCTGCAGATCTACCTGTGTTTGATATTGGTTTCAACCAAATGCCTTACCCAAAACTGTCTTTCAAGAGGGTCCTGTACCGCGTCAACCTTTTCAAGAGCCACTTCCACGCGTAGCCCATCTGTTTGACGTTTACACTCACATCGTCTTTGTTTCATTTGCCAGCCACAAATGGTATGATTCATCGGTCTATCTCTTTGGTGTGTACCACACATTTGATTTGTGTTTGTTTAACCTGCCCAGTGAAATGTCCTGACCCAATGGGATAATCACGCCAGACAGCCATCGAGGGCATCTCACAGTGTCTGACCCACGTTTCTCAACTCAATCAATCCAAATCCATGAATATCTTTTGTTTTTTTGTTTTTTTCCAGGCTGATTGAGACCACAAGCGGACAATGTCGGGATGGCCTAAACAGATACAACGCATTTCTGATCGAGAGAGAGAGAGAGAGAGAGAGAGAGAGAGAGAGAGAGAGAGAGAGACAGAAAGAAAGAAAGAGAAAGAGAGAGAGAGCGAGCGAGAGAGAGGGGGAGGGAGGGAGGGAGGAGAGGGAGAGGGAGAGGAGAGGAGAGAGAGAGAGAGAGAGAGAGAGAGAGAGAGAGAGAGAGGAGAGAGAGAGAAGAGAGAGAGAGAGAGTCATTGATTCAAACCCTTCTCAACATTTCCATTTCTGTTAGGGCTTGGTCACACCCATTTATATTGACCACGGATCAACAACACTGGTCCCATATCTACAGGATGGTGTTTCCGAAATAGGAATTAAGTAGGAAATGAAAAAAGAGGAAAACTGAGGGGAGGGGCGTATTACTTAGTTGAAAACGTACACGTGGTAGATTAGTACTAGAAAAAAAATCCTCCTGCTCACAACTAAAAATTACTGACTTGCCACCACATCAGAATGTGTCAGGAGAAGGGGATGAGTGAATGGGATGAGGTGGAGGGGAGGGGGAATTGTGAAGTGTAGGAGTGGGAGGGGCAGGGTGATGGAACTTAAATGCGTCTGATATAGAAACTAATCTGAGATGGAGAAAAACGAGAAAAAACAAAAACAAAACAAAAAAAGCACAAAAAGATTATACATCACTTATCCAGATCAAAAGAGTCACTCTGCACACTTTAACGGATGACACCCCCTGCGCCCCCCACCCCCACCCCCACACCCCCCAAAAAGTAATTAATAAATAAATAAATAAATAATAAACTTTTACATTTTATGAACTGAAGGTTTTTAGTTCTCAGTATATACGGACAAAAGCTTTCGGTCCTGACAAAAAGTATGCATGTGAACTGTTATATTTGCACTGAGAGCAGACAGCATAGGAAACAGGTTTAGATTTGAAGCGCATGGTTACACGATTGCTTTCTGTGACTCACTGTCTGTGGTTCACTGTGACAAAACTCCTGGAAGGGCAGTGGACCACCATCTGAAGGCTATTTGCTCTGTGAGAGATTTTCTTCAGGGTTGATGCTGATTTCTGTGTGCATGACACCCACACACACACACACACACACAACACACACACACACACACCACACCACACACACACACACACACACACACACACACACCCACGCACACACACACACACACACACACACACACACACACACACACACACACACCACACCACACCACACACACACACACAACACACACAACACACACCACACACACACCACACACACACACACACACACACACACACACACCACACACACACACACACACAACACACTGGTGATTCCCTAACTCTGAGGGAGCCGCTGTTCAAAAGCTAAATAAGTACATAAAAAAAACATTACAACGGTGTATCTAAATTGACCCATAAATGTAAAATAAGTTAAAAAACGTATGTGTAATCTGATTGTGGTTTTGTAGGCCTGTAGCCGCGTTTGACGATGATCATGGGTCATAGGTAAACAACAACAACAACAACAACAACAACAACAACAACAAAATGAATTGAAGACATTCTGACACTGTCTTAATCCTTGGTTCATTCTTCCTGATTGATTCAAAAGCCAGCTCACTGACGATCAGAAAAAAAGCGACCCCCCCCCCCCTCCCCCAACAAAAATGATAAATTGATATAAGTTCCTTCATTTGACTCGATTTGGTAAATCCCAACAATTCTCAATTTACGTGTAAATATCTCGGACTTGCTATTTCCGAGTCTTTAACATCTCTTGTGTTTTAAAAAGAGAGAGAGAGAGAGAGAGAGAGAGAGAGGGAGAGAGAGAGAGAGAGAGAGGAGAGAGAGAGAGAGAGAGAGAGAGAGAGGAGGGAGAGGTGTTTCTTCTCCCATGCGAAGTCTTTATCACAGCGGCCAGGAAATCATCAACGACCCCGTGACTCTGTCATGTCAGCAATGACAACTGGTGATGGATCTATCTCCACTGGGGGGGACTCTGTCATGTGAGAGAGAGGGGGGAGAGAGAGAGGAGAGAGAGATTAGAGAGAGAGAGAGAGAGGAGAGAGAGAGAGAGAGAGAGAGAGAGAGACAGTCCAGGGGGAGACGACAGATACTGAGTCCCCAGTGCCCAATCGATGGCTCGGACTGATGAGAGAACGCGGCCAGGGAGTGAGAGGAACAGACCCGTGAGAGGTGAGTCAGGTCCGCAATGACAACTGGGATTGATGATCTATCTCCCCTTCCGGGGCAGCACAGAGATAGAGAGATGAAGATGAGAGAGAGAGAGAGAGAGAGAGAGGAGAGAGAGAGGGAGACCCTGAGGACCCTGATCAGGGTGACACACAGATATTGGGGCAGACGGGTGTGATACTGTCCCCCGGGGAATGGAGATAAGCTCGGAGATGATGAAGCGAGAGGGGAGAAGATGAGGGCGGAGGAGAGGGATTCTTAGGAGCAGTGGGAGTGCATGAGGGTGAGATAAGGCCGTCAGGGAGGGCCAAAGAGAAACGAGGAAACCTTCGAGGGGGAGAGAGAGAGAGAGAGAGAGAGGGAGAGAGAGAGAGAGAGAGGAGAGAGAGAGGAGGAGAGAGAGAGAGAGAGAGAGAGAGAGAGAGATAGAGAGAGAGAGAGAGAGCGAGAGGAGAGAGAGAGGAGAAACAAAAAGAACTTACAGGTGGAGCTGAGAACGGGTTGTGTAACTCGAACAGATATTTCAAGCACAGAGGACAAAAATGTTCATAACGTAAAAATTTGGGGTTTTTTTTTTTTTTTACCCCTTTTTTTCTGAGTACATTTTCTCTCCCAACACCCGTTTTTACAACAAGAATGGAAAAAAACACAACAAACAAAAACACAACAACAAACAACGACAACAATAAACCTACAGCAAAAACAACATCAATTATAGGGACATTCATAATACAGAAGACTCTGAATACACAATGGCAGACGGTCCAGATGAGAGGAAAAATCATGATGGTATTGGTCCGGTGAATTAAGTGTGATAGAAAGTCGGGATTAACACACCTAAGGTATCTCTGCTCTTACACAAGCATATACGCACGTATGCATCCACCAAGCCATCTATTTTTTTTTTTGGCAATAGAATATCACGCATGTGCTCTCTTCTCAACTGACACAGCTGAGAACAAGGGATATTGTTTCTACTCCACATGAAATGTACACACGAATAGAACACATCCAAACGCATGCAATAACAGAAAAGATCAACACTCCAGAACCCTGGGTTATACGCTAAAACAGGCTTCTTCCTTGGACAGATTGTCACACCCACACACACACCCTCACCCACACACACGCGCACACCACACCACAATTCTGTCTCCGTTCCACACACACACACAAAAATCACCACAATGTCTTTCGGTGGCAGTTAATGCTGATGTCTTGTGTTGTCTGGCACCAAGCTCAGGACTTTACTTCAACGGTTATCTTCTAGGGACACGTCCTCAAAGCGGTAGTCAACATCTCGTCTACTTCTTGGCCCACCCTAAGGTTTTGGACCGTTCCCGCTCAGCTTCCTCTTTGGCGTTTTCCCAGCTCTAGTGATCTGCTTTACACTTCAGACGCCAAGACCAATTTCCCTCAAACCCCATTTCGTCCTGCTGACTCTCTCTCTTCTGTCTGTCCTGAGGCAGCATTGTTCTCGTATTTCCCAGTGTTCAGTTTTATATAGGGATTTCAAAAAAAAAAAAAAAAAAAAAAAAAAAAAAAAAAAAAAAAAAAAAGCTCCTTTTGTGCTGTGTCTTGTTTCCGCGTTGGCGATTTCTACAGCCATGTTCACATACATAAGTAATATTGTCTGATATGTTCTCCCACACACCAGCATCCCCACACATTTTCTCATCAATAGTCTAACAACATTTAGCCAACTGACATCGAATTTTTTTTTTTGACCCTAACCAGCTCCTGAGGTTACTTTCACACAATAATTCCCCTCTTTAAGGTAACGATCATTTCGTTCATATGCATTCAACACTATAGGAAAAAAACAACGGAAAAACACCCCACCATTTTACTGACAACGTCAATACCCCTGGTTTTGTACTCGCGAATTAAAATAAGTTTCCTAAAACATACAGGAAAAGTGGTTGAAAACAGGAAATAGAGTAGCTGTTTGATCTTTGCAAAGTTCTATAAGGTCGACACTGGTTCCTGGGTGCAAATTCATAACAAAAAAAGGCACAGAAGATAACCCATAGGGACCACACACACACACACACACACACACACACACACACACACACAGAGGCACGTGCACGCGCACGCACGCACGCACGCACGCACACACACACACACACACACACACACACACACACACACACACACACACACACACACACACACACACACACATACACTCATGCGCACGGAATTACCAGCAGGCCCATTTAATGCTATGATTAGCACGTGGGCTGGGAGATGGGAGCTTGTGGCTTTGATATCCATCAGAGGGAAGCAACTGACGTTTTTTAGCGTTCGCAACCTCCTGCAGAGAAGTGCGTGTGATATGGTCTCTAATAGGAAAAAATTGGAAGAACCAAATCGAGTTCCAGCCATGTCATGGACGCATCTTTGATGCTGTTCTTCGATTTTCCTGCCCAACACTGCAGGTGTCCGTATCTGTCAGACCTGGTTCACACCTTGAGATATGGTCAAAGGGAAGACCAGAAAACCTGTCATGCAGCGTCGCACAAGAGTGAAAATTTCAAACCATCATCAGCATCGCTGTCATTGCCATTAATCATAATGAAAAGCATCCAATTCTGTGGCTCCTTCTTCCTCTGGTCTCACACGGTGGCCACAGTTTTATTTATTTTTTTTTTTTTTTTTTTACCTGCGTTCATGTCCTTTGTGAGATTGTGGAACTTTGTGAACAAATCAGTCGTGTTATAATGTTTACAGGGGCTGCTCATGAGTGGGCGTGGTGGCACTCACTCTGGCTCAGGCTGGATCATTGACTTAATAATCATGTGTGTGTGTGTGTGTGTGTGTGTGTGTGTGTGTGTGTGTGTGTGTGTGTGGTGTGTGTGTGTGTGTGTGTGTGTGTGTGTGTGTGTGTGTTTGAGGTTTCCACAGGAATGTCTTACGTGCTTTGGGGTCAGTGTGCCGTTGATTCAGGTGGGAGAGAAACTCTAATGACGGTTTGACATCGATTCCTTCTTGCTCAAAGCGGCGCTAGGGCCTATAACTAGACAATCTGTATGTGTCTGTGATTAATGGGCACACATTGAACCAGGTATTTTAACTGGAGTAGTTATGAAAAGTACGCAAAAATAGTGTTCTTCCCTCCAGCAAAAAGACAAAGGGAATGTGACGATAATTTTTTTTTTTTCTTTTTTGTAGAAGACTGATATAAAAAGACACGGCTTAGGCATGGAAACTAAGATATTCAGATCCTTGATGATTAAAGAATTAAAAAAACCGTTTTTTACGTACATAAAAGCGCTGGGCCTCACATTTAAAACAGAATGGGTTCATCGAGTAATGCTGGAGAGCAATATTTCAATAATGATGAATGCAGGTCCAGGGTCTGGTAAAACGAGGTTATCAAAAGGCTCAAGGGGGAAAGGGGGGGATGCATTGCAAGGAGTGGGATGCATTGCAAGGATGGGGGGGGGGGGGGGGGGGGGGAGAAGGGGCGAACATGATGCAGGAAAACGATACATCCCATTCAGTCGATAAAACATGAGGTTGATCAACGAGGTCTAAATTCCAGAATGTTACGCCACACAAAAGATGGCCGGCCGGTATCTTCAACAGCCGATGGAATTTTCGCAAGTAGAATAAGCATGCTCTCTTATTCACACCCGGGCTTCGCTCGGAACGTACTGCCCTCCCCACCAACCCCACCCCCCACCCCCCCCCCCCCCTTCCCCCGCCAAAAGTTCTGAGTGAGTGCATGTTTTGCTGGACTTGTCAAGGACTCGTCTTGTTCCATAGTTCCAAGTGTACCGGAGACAGTAGAAAGAAACTCGTGGAGAGCGTGGCAGCAGAGAGTCCTCAGAAGAGAAGCCCCCTTCAAGCGAGTGTTTCGGCCCTTAACTCCTGACACTCTAGGGGGCTT
>JADBJO010002835.1:207500-210000 GCA_016801955.1 Conus betulinus
AGGCAAATAAAGCCGAAAATTTCATTTACAACCACGACAGCTTTTTGTCCTTGTGTCTTTTTTTTCTTTTGGATATATATACATATCTGAAATCCGTGGAGAGCTACACAGAGGCTGTTCTGGGCAGAAGTGAAACAGCTACCCGAGAGAAACAAAAATCCAGCGGAATGAGAATAGTGAGTTATTTAAATTATCGAAAAAAGTGTTTCACGAAAATTGTTGTGTCCCCTCCGTCATCACAGTAAATGACTTGGCAAAGATTTGAACTGAAGGCGCGCAGGATGGGGGGGGGGGGGGGGGGGGGGGGGGGGGGGGGGGGGGGGGGGGGGGGGGGGGGGGGGGGGGGGGGGGGGGGGGGGGGGGAGGCGGGGGGGCGGTTGAAGATGAAGAGTTACCCTACTTCTTTATTGTCTATTGATTACTGTTCCCTGTCTCATTTCATTTCAATTTCAGTAAAAGATAGGTTTAACAGTGG
Organism: Conus betulinus; assembly: GCA_016801955.1. Classification (NCBI taxonomy): domain Eukaryota; kingdom Metazoa; phylum Mollusca; class Gastropoda; order Neogastropoda; family Conidae; genus Conus; species Conus betulinus. The sequence continues at coordinate 207,976 of JADBJO010002835.1, forward strand.
GGGTAAGTTAAGAAAATCAGCGATTTGTCAAAAAAAAAACGTTCGCTTACATGGTCTATATCATAGGCTGTGGATGAGACGTTGTCATCGTATCGGAATAAAGCATTGAAGTTGTGTTTTTTTTTTCTTGACACGCGCCTCAAATCATGAAAAGTCTACATCGCATTCGCTTTACCCGTGAAATAGTTGCAGTGACTTATTTTAGACTATACACAATGTAGTTCTGCTTCAGACATCTTTTTGTTTTTGAAATAGGTCAAAAGTTCGCACCTTCCCTAAACAATATCGGCGTATCGAAGTCCATTCGCATTGTGCTGGGCGACACAGTTCTGAAAAGTGATACATCCAGCATTGAATATGTTTAAACCACGGATTGAAAAATATGTTGATGACAAAGTCATATTGCTCTTCTCAAGACGTTTGTCCATAGACGTATTATAAAAAAAAAAAATAAAATCAGGCAAGTACATGTACCTTTAACACTATTTACTTTTCAGAGTCCAAGGATATCTTTTGGTTAGAAATTAATGAAACAGTCTCTTTCAAATTCAACAAATCCTTAGAAATTTTCAAATTCTGTACGTTTCACTCACTCCCCGCTGTTTTTGTAAGTTCAAATTCTTAAAGCGTCACCACAGCAGTGCATTAGAGCGTGACAAGTCGGAAGTCATTACATCAATTTAGAGTTGACGTTCTTTCACATTCGTCGTGTTCGTATGAGTTACCTTAGTCATATTTCCACCACAAGGGGCTAGTCCAGACGCTTTGTTACCCAGGCAATACTAGATTCCGCTGATCTGGAAATCTGACGATAATTTGACAGGTTCACCATATAATGTCATACTGTAATGTGAAGTTAACACTCTTTGTGGAAGGGCTATATCTCAATATTTATTGAAAGGGAGTGTAGATGAATTGAAAATTTAAGGATTTTTTCTTACCGCTTATAATCAGCTCCTGTGAAGAACTAAACTGTCTGTTACTTCTTCCCTGTTGCGAGAGACAGAAGATACTGGATAGTGAAGACATCTTCATAACAAAATGTCTCCTACAGTAACCAAACATTTTATGGTTCGGGGATAATGACTTCAACCTAGGGGGCCGGAATAGCTCAGTTGGTAGTGCGCCGGACTCGTGATCCTGGGGTTACGGGTTCGAATTTCGGTACAAGGGGGATTTTTTCCCTCAGTGTTAACATTGGTTCTGACTCCATTCCCCACACAGTCCTTCGAATGAAAATGAGACTATAAACCGAAGTTCCCGTGTGTGAACGCACGCATAACATCTTGCACGCATGTAAAATCCCACCACCAACTTTCGAAAGAAGGCCAGTTTGGCCGTTGGTATGGATGACGCGTTACACATAGCATGCACCTTCCCCGAAGATGGAGTATGGCTGCCTTAATGGCGGGATAAAAAAAAAAAAAAAAAAAAAACCGGTCATACACACACAACTCCACTGCCTGTCTATACAGGCAGTGTCCGCAGGAGTATCAGCCTGCGTACACAGAAAGAAAAGATGACTCCAACCTGAATGTTCATCTGTATGTAAAGGAACATCATCGCAAATTGCTGCCTCTGCAGTAGTTCCTTTACTTCATTGCTGCCACCGCAGAGCTCTAGAGACATTGCGAAAGGTTTGGTATTGATTGGGAATCTCGCCATCTCTCTTTCATTCTCCATGACGATTTGTAATCATCGTCGAAGAAGAGTTCACCCGAACATATATCCCCAATATAGGTCTGTCTCACCTCTAGCAGAGATTAGGTGAGGGAATTGATATTCCATCGCAGCCAGTGTTTCCAGCCAACGAATATAGGCCTATGGTACGGTCAACTGTTTTATCTTGGTGATCGTACTGTACTCCTCGTTTCGCGTGCTGGATAAGCTCTCCACATCTTCTCGTGATCGTTCCACTAAGGAAGGGTAGGCGTTGAGTTTAGAGGTAAGTGTGTGTTGAATACGTTCTCTGTCTGTCTGTCTGTCACCTGTCTGTCTGTCTGTCTGTCTGTCACCTGTCTGTCT
>JADBJO010002835.1:212500-215000 GCA_016801955.1 Conus betulinus
CAACCCACATTTTTTTTTCACAAACTGAGAGTTTATGTCGCTTGCAGCGGCAGGCGATGATCAGCACTGTTGACCTGTATCAGTCTGATGCGCACAGCTCTCAACACATTATCGTCATTATCATCATGAAATATGTCCGACACATTGTTGTTGTTTCCCGTGTCGTAGAACAAACTTAGGGGAATCGGAAAGAAACATAGCATAGCAGAGGGAGGGAGATGAGGAAGAACTTGCCTTCTGTTGTAGTCTGCGTTCCTCGGCCCGTGTCCTGTTTCTGGATATCTGTGACGGACATTTCCGACGAAAAACGGCAGTGTTGTCTTGGCGAGTGCGTGCGGCGGCGGGTTGAGTTGGCGGCTGTTTTTAAACGCAGCACGACGGCAGTTTTGTAATCCCCTACCTTTTATTTTGTACAATGATAACAACAATTCTAGGAGCAAAGTGTTGAACATACATTCACACACACACACACACACACACACACACACACAGAGAGAGAGAGAGAGAGAGAGAGAGAGAGAGAGAGGGGGGGGGGGGGGCAATAAAATTAGGTAAAATGGAAGAAAAAGTCAAATTCCTAAGAAACAAAAACGAGCAAGAAGAAAGAAGGACCTGCAAACAGAATGAGGAATATTGGGAAAAAAGCATTCCGAATAATTCATCAGCATTTTTTTTTTCAGTAGCTAAATCCTAGGAAAAAATCAACTGTCAGTCAGAGAGAGAGAGAGAGAGAGAGAGAGAGAGAGAGAGGAGAGAGAGAGGCTTGGTGGTAATCGTAATCGTTGTCCACTTCTTTGCCATTTGTTTTAAACTTCTGTAAGAGGATCATTGTGGCCGTAGTAACATCCAGTGTTTCATAGAACGAAGGTTTGTCTTTTAGTTTAGTTCACAACATTAGTTCGGATTAGTTCAGTTAAGTTCAGCTTAGTTTTAGTTTAGTTTAGTCTGCTTTCAAACATTGCTAGCAGAGTGTGTGACATGGTGTCTGTACGTTCATTGAACTCAAAAGAAGCTTTTCTTTGGTGTGTGTGTGTGTGTGTGTGTGTGTGTGTGTGTGTGTGCGTTGTCGTCGGTTTAATGTCCTTCCACTACAGTGATTCAGACAGTTTTTCGTGTGGGTGAATGAAGTATGTAAGTGATTGCATTAATGCATTTATGATAGAATATGACCCCCCCCCCCCCCCCCCCCCCATTTATCCCTCTTCCATCTAATCAAAACAAATGCAACTGAGTAGAGATAAGATCTAAAGATAAAAGCCAATTGAACTACTTAACAAACATTTGCAAACTGACTCAAGAATACAAAAACTGTTTAAAATACGTGGGTAAGGTAAGAATCGATCCATCAGTGTAACCATCAATACCCGAATTTTGTAAAGAGTTCTCTTGCTCTTGGGCATTGGATTGGTAAATGACTGATACTTAAGGTTTCCCCACACATACATTTAAGTCAAGTCAAGTCAAGTCAAGTAAACTTTATTATCTCAATTTGAGAAATTAATTTGTGGTCACACACATTCACAGCAAATAAACAATAATTTAGCCACATTACCCATTTTCTCACATATGACATACATTCATATAGAGGAATTGGATTTCAATTAAACATCTTCTCGGTTCATGAAATCAATGGACAGGGGAATAAAACTTTGTTTAAATCTGACACTTCTGCATTTAACCGATCGATATCTTCGTCCTGACTGAAGAAGGTCATACTGATTTGCAAGAACGTGGGTCTGGTCACACGTAATCTTCTTCGCTTTACAAACAACACGGCACCTGTATAGCTCACTTAGACTTTTTTGTCTCTCACCAACGATTTTTCCTCCCACGTTCACCACTTTCTCAAGCACATTTCTGCTCTTCACAGTCAACCCACCATACCAACATATAAATGAGAAAGTTAGAACAGATTCCAAGAAGCATGAATAAAATGTCCGAAGAATGTCAGTATTCACATGAAATGATCGCAGCTTGCGAAGACAATATAATCTGGTTTGACATTTTTTGTGTGGACATACTCAACATGGGATTTAAAATTCAGCTTATTATCTATAAAAGTTCCTAAATATTTGTATGATTCAACACGTTCTACTTCAGCACCTTTGATAAAAAGGGGGTGGTACAGCTTTTGGATTCTTTCTAAAATCAATCAACATTTCTTTCGTTTTTGTTACATTCAGATCAAGATAGTTATGATCGCACCAGTCAACAAATCTTTGAACCTCCTTGAAGTAAACAGAATCAGAGTTGGAAAGATCCACAAGTGCTGAGTCATCTGAATATTTAATGTACAAAGTTGAATCACTTCCTGAACAATCATTTGTGTACAGAGTAAAAAGCACTGGTGATAAAACAGTACCCTGGGGTGCGCCAGTTGAAATGACTCTGGAAGACGAAACAACACTTTGATATCGAACAGACTGTGTCCTCTGTGTAAGAAAATCAATTATCCAAAGAATGAGCTTGTTACACACATTTATGTTAATGAGTTTCTTTG
>JADBJO010002835.1:237500-240000 GCA_016801955.1 Conus betulinus
GAAGAAAAGAAAGAAGAAGAAGAGGAAGAAGAAGAACAAGAAGAAGAAAGAACAAGAAGAAGAGAAGAAAAGAAGAAGAAGAAGAAGAAGAAAGAAGAAGAAAGAAGAAGAAGAAGAAAGAAGAAGAAGAAGAAGAGAGAAGAAGAAGAAGAAGAAGAAGAAGAAGAAGAAGAAAGAAAGAGAGAGAGAGAGAGAGAGAGAGAGAGAGAGAGAGAGAGAGAGAGAGAGACATACACACACACACACACACACACACACACACACACACACACACACACAGGTAGATTGAGAGACCGGCAAACTTTGAAAAGCCAAAAAGATTACACAGAGAGAAGAAGAAGAAGAAGAAGAAGAAGAAGAAGAGAGAGAGAGAGAGAGAGAGAGAGAGAGAGAAGAGAGAGAGAGAGAGAGAGAGAGAGAGAGAGAGCAATCTGCACGCACAGATGCTGCATCAATTCTGAGCTCTTCCTTTTATCCTGACTAAGCTTCACGTCCTTTGAAAAAGAAAGAAACACATTGCGCACAGACTTCCAACTCTGGGAACACTGGGAACAAGCTGATTTCTTAATAGTTTACTCTATCTGTTAAGGCTCGCTACGTGGTTTTCAGACAACGTTATAGAGTGTAGCTGTTGTAGCGAAATACGGTGAGAGGGGTCATAATTGAAGGGTGAAGCTGGGAAAGAGAAGCCAGCAAAGCTGAGAGTGCTGAGACGATCAGTTTTACTGAAACGCATCGCTAATGACTTAACTAGCATGGCAAATTGTCAGTCTGTCTTGGTGATCTGTGTAGAACGTGTGTCAGTAAGCTTGAGGTAAATTATGGACACTAAATCTATGGGTTAAGAGCCCAGATCCTCTTCCCATTGTGGTAAGAGTGTGTGTGTGTGTGTGTGTGTGTGTGTGTGTGTGTGTGTGTGTGTGTGTGTGTGTGTGCTGTTGTTATTGTGTACAATATGTAGGTATATATGCGTATATGTTCGTTGATTTGTTCCATTTACGTATTTGAAAGGACATGATTTGAATAAGATTTCAGTTTTTCTTTCATTGCTATTACATCTGTCAATACCAACAGAACAGGAAATAAAAGAGAGTGAATGTACAGTACAGACAGGAGAACTATTGAAATGAATAGTCTTTATTCAATGTCTGTCTTGCTCCAAATTTGAAAAGATAAGTGATTGCTTATTCTTTGTTTCCATTGTCCTAAATGTGTTGTTTATCTTGCCTGCAGAAGACAAAGAGCCCGAAACGTGTGTGTGTGTGTGTGGTGTGTGTGTGTGTGTGTGTGTGTGTGTGTGTGTGTGTGTGTGTTTTTCCAATTTGTTTATCCCTGTCGTCTGGCACTGGCAACCATTTTCATTTTCATCTAATGACTCACATTTATTCAATGCCCAAAACTACTCATGAGTCACCTCCCTTACCTCTGTGAACCTTCTGGACCCAGGCTTATGCTATCTGCTCAGTGACCTCATCCTATTGACCCAAACCCTTCAACCACCAGTCCTCTTCAAAAGACCAGGATCTATCACAAGCTTGCTGAACCCACTTACTGTTCTCCATCGTCCACACCTTCTTCGTATTTTTTTTTTTACAAAGTTGAAATGAACCGCGAGCCAGCTGTAGGATTGCTGGTTGTCCCTCATCAAGCTTAATCGATTCAGCGTGCAAGGATAATGAACACTTTTCCATGCATAGATGAAGTGCCACTGTCGGTGGACGCCCAGTGAGTGAGTCTACGCAGAGAAGTAAGAGAGAGCCCGGTGATTAGCTTTCATTGTGTGGTTCGTTGATGTTTTTGCAGCAGAAAGAAAACAAAACTGCGAGGTAGTTATTTTGTTTGATGTCCTTTGCAGGTATTGAAGAAGAAGAAGAAGAAGAGGAAGAAGAAGAAGAAGAAGAAGAAAGAAAAGAAGAAGCAGAAGAAGGAGGAGGAGAGGAGGAGGAGGAGGAGGAGGAACGAAGACAGAGAGAGAGAGAGAGAGAGAGAGAGAGAGAGAGGGAGAGAGAGAGAGAGAGAGAGAGAGAGAGAGGGAGGGAGGGAGGGAGGAGAGACATACAGACAGACAGAGTGACTGACACAAAGACAGAGAAAGAATTGGACAGACACACACAGAGAAACAAAGACAGACAGACACACAGGCAGATCGAGAGACAGGGAAACATGCGCAAAGACAAAAGGATGAGAGAGAGAGAGAGAGAGAGAGAGAGAGAGAGAGAGAGAGAGAGAGAGAGAGAGAGAGAGCAATGTGCATGCAAAGATGCTACATCAATTCTAAGCTCTTCTCTTATCCAGACTAAACTTTACGTGCTTTGAAAGAGAAAGAACACATTACGCACAGACGTCCAACTCCAAGCAAGCTTTTACACAGATCAAGGAACAAGATGATCTTCCTTAACGGTTTTGTTTTATCTTTTAAGGCTAGCTACATGGTTTTAAGACAGTATTATAGAGTGTAGGTGTTGTAAAACAACAACAACAACAACAACAAAAAGATGGT
>JADBJO010002835.1:247500-250000 GCA_016801955.1 Conus betulinus
GTGAGGTGAGTGTGTAGTGTGTAGTGTGTGTGTGTGTGTGTGGATTTGAGGTGGGTGTGCGGCGCGTAGCGCCGCGCAGCGCGACGCGCCGAGCGCGCGGTGCTGCTGCTGTGTGTGGTGTGTGTGCTGGTGTTTGTGTTTGTGTGGTGTGTGAGAGAGCGGAGTGTGTGTGTGTGCGCGCGCGCGCGCGGCGCATGTGTTGTAGTGGTGATGATGTGTGTGTGTGTGCGTGTGCGTTGGTGCGGTGTGCGGAGAGCATGTGGTGTGTGTGGTGGGTGTGTGCAGCTGGTGTCGACGTTGGTGTGTGCGGGCTCAATAGTGTTTGATGTTTTAAGAGAGAGAGAGAGAGAGTTGAGATTACGAGTGAGATGAGGTGGGGGGGGGGGGGGGGGGGGGAGGAGAGGAGAAGAGGACGGAGCGGGTGGCTGAGAGAGAGGAGAGAGAGAGCGAATATGCACCCAGCCCACCGTAAACGGGGTGGGTATCCTTGGTGTCACGCGTCTAAAAGATTTCACTACTTGCGGTCTAGTTGCTACACGCCCCCGTACCCAGGCACGCAGAGCCACCAATGGGTGCCACCCAGGACATAGGCAGACGACGGTAGCTATTTAGCGTGGAGAGATGAGAGAGCCTGTGAGTAACTGCCTGAGCCCCCCCAACCCACCCCACACCTACACACACACCCTCCACGCACGCAGCGGCTACGCACAGCACACACTCACACACCACACACACACTACACACACCACACACGTTCATCACAGCTAACCCAGGCACAGAGCACGCCAATTCCCACCATGACATATGAAGAACGGTAGCTATAGCTTGTAATTGGACCCCTGTGAAACTGCCTTGCCTCTGTTCCTGTCCATCCCCCCCCATCCCCCCCCACACACACACCACTCACGCACGCACGCACCGCACGCACACACTCACACCACACACAACCCACACACACACACACCCCACACACACACCCACACACACACACCACACACGCAACACCCACACGCCATACAGATATATCTATCTATCTAACTATCTATGTACATATGCACACCCCCATACTCACACGATCTCTGTCTCTGTCTCTGTTTCGTACTCTGTTCCCTCCCCCACCCCACCTCTCCACCCCCCCCCCCCCCCCCCCCCCCCCCACCCCCCCCCTTACCCCCCACCCCCCCCACCCCTTCTTTTCTCCCTCTCCCTCTCTCTATCTCTTCTTTCTTTTTTGTGTATTGTCTTCATAAGTTGTTAAACAGTAATCCAGTCTTGCATTTGATCTAGTTTCTCATGCTTTATTTACGGGATGACACTTTAAAGTCACATTTTGTATCATTATACTCATTGTTATCGTTCAACTCTTCAACAACTCCATAATAAAAGTATCGCCACTTTCCCAAGCCTTCCTTCGACTGTGCCAGTCACGACGAGGTTGCCAGCTACTTCGGAATGTCTGACAAAACTGGACTCTGCAATACGTTTCGTTGTCCTCATTCAAAACTAGAGAGTAGAAACCTCGAGACAGTTGTCGTTCTTCACTGCGGCACTCAACCAACACACGCCGATCTCACGTTTATCTCAAAATGTCTCGGCCATTTTGCGCCGGAAAGATCCATTTGGGCTCAGTAGGGGGCGGGAAAAAAAAAAAAGCCAGAGCATATGAGAACAAGATGCAAAGCATATAAACGTACTCCCACTTTGGTGGTAAAAAAAATTTGAAAGTAAGAGAAAAGAAAAAAGTTTTGCTGTCCCCGGCGGGGGGAATAGAACTCCGGTCTCCTGCGTGACAGACAGGGGATACTAAGCACTGTACTACCAAGAAACTGACAGAGTTTGGTTACACATAAAATTGTTAACTGTTATTGCAAGAAGGGAGACAATTTCCAGTTAGTGGAAGGAAAAAAAAAAAAAAAAAAGAAAAAAAAACTCGACAGCGCGGGTGGTGGTTATTTCCCTTATCGGACTTGAGTTTTTTTTTGTGTGTGTGTGTGTGTTTTTTTTAATTATCATTTATAGCCGTTAGTAAACGGTGATTATGGTAAAATAAAACGTCGAGCATCATCCGTGACACATAATAATGAACATACCTACAAATTTTCAGAAAGATCGGCCCCGACGTTTTGTCTGGAGCGAGTGGAACACATTTTGACCACGGACAGACAGACAGACAGACACACACACACACACACACACACACACACACACACACACACACACACACACACACACACGGACAGCATTTCTTCGTCCCATTGTAAAGTACTCCCTGTTCTATAAGAACTGGGAGTACAACAAAAGTAGCTACCTTCAATACCCATATGGGTTATAGATGCCAGCACCGCGCAATTTACTGCATTCTGGCGGTAGCGCCGACTACGAACCTGTTTGCCCAGATGCATTTTCTTTCAGCTCTTCTCCCTGGCACTGCAGCATTGTCTTCAAATGAGTCAGGTGACATGGCTCTCTGTCACACAGACGCATAGGCACTGGCAGTCGT
>JADBJO010002835.1:262500-265000 GCA_016801955.1 Conus betulinus
AACGTGAAGTTTTTAATGCTGCAAATCTTTCAAGTCTTCACAATGTCAAAAATGTCTCCTTTGTGTCTCATGAAAACATCAACAGCAAGAGACAATACATGCGGGACAACATTCATCCCTCCACAAGAGGCTCGAGCGTTTTTTGCTGGCAACCTGGGCCGCCATCTGCATTACCTGTTCTGGACGAAACAAAGGCGGCATCATCAGAACATCCCAAGAGAACGCCATCAGGACGGCAGACTGAGACCTCGGTACTATCACATGGACCACTTGCTGCCCATGCCTCCTTTCCCACCGAGAAGACCTGACATCTTTTTCGATTGGTTCCCGTGTGATCGTCTTCTACCAGCAGAATGATAGTATCTCTCCAATTCGCCATTACTGAAACCACTCTACAACTGTAGTTTTTAACTAAATCTCGTGTTTTTTTTTTTTTTTTTTTTTCCATTGTTGTGCTGCTTGTAGTTTGTTTCAAAGTTTACTTGTATTTATTTTTTTTTTTTTTTATTTATTTTTTTTTTTTTTTTTTTTTTTTTTTTTTTTTTTTTTTTCTTTAGCTTTTGAATGCCAACTGTATCAATGACTAACAAATCAAAAATTGACATTTTACAATGGAACTGTCGATCAGTGTCAACCAATATCGCGAACTTTCAAGAACACATAGAGAATAACTCATATACAGTGCTTATTCTTCAGTCACTAAATGTGTCCAAGATGAACTTACCACGTCTTGCTCATTTCTTCTACCCTCCAGTGTATCATCTCTCTGAGGAAACAGGAAAAGTGAACTGTGCCATCTATATACATGAAAAAGCTATCTTACCATCCAATTTCAACGCCAGTGCCATCGACTGCCAAATATCCACTCTTGTGCAGCTTGTGTCAAATTTGATAACTCATTAATTTTAAATATTCTTTCTGTTTATCTCCCTAAAGGTGTTGATGATTGTAATAGTGACTGGTTACGTACCCTGGGTACCCAAAATGAAAAGTGGCTAGTAGCCGGTGACTTTAATGAACATGCCCCATTTTGGGATAGTGGCTGCCCCAAGGTCAGCTCCAATCGTCTAGTGGAGAATATTTTTCGGACTCGGCACTCTTTCTTCTAAATGATGGAACCATACAGATTGCCTGATGTTCCTAGCCACAAACCATCTGCTATTGACCTGTCTTTGATATCGCCATCACTAGCGACCAGCTGTACTTGGCAAGTTCATAATAACACTTTAGGTAGCGATCACCTCCCAATTACCATTTCCTTGAGAGGATTTACAATTTTGCATGATGATACAAGGGATAAAATCCCAAAATTTAATTATAAACGAGCTGACTGGGATAAATTCAAGTCCATTTTAATGTCTTTAATGTTAGCATGCTGGAGAACCCAGATATTGATAAAATGTATTGTGTAACTTTTCTGAATCGGTCTTGAAAGCTGCAACCGAGGCAATTCCAAAATTTAGTCAGACAAAATCCTCTAAACATGCTGGCAAGGTCTGGTGGACGGAATCCTGCAAAGATGCTGTTAATAATAAAAAGAAATCAAAAAGTTCAAATACACGCAAAAGACAAAAAAGTAGAGATGACTTACTCCCCATGAAACGGGCAAAAAATGAAAGTACTAGGATTATAGAAAAAGCCAAAAGCGATTACTGGTCATCATTTTGTGTAAATGAAGTTAATGATAACAAAGATTTTAAAAAGGTATGGACAAAGATACACGAAATGAAACATGGAATACATCTACCCGCTTTATCCAATCACCGTAGGGCATGAACATTCCCAACATCAGCTCAAAAAGCTGAACTTTTGCTGATTTTTTTTGCAAAAAATAGCTCCAAAATTAGTCTCTCAGAAAAGTGCAGAACTTTGAGGGAAGACCAGTCAAATAACCATATCTATTCTGACCCAGAGAAAACAACGAACATTATTTAAATGCAGAAATAACATTAGAAGAATTAAGAAATGCTATATCGTCATTGTCAACAAAGAAAACTTCAGTTGGTTTAGACGCAGTCTCAAACGAAATGTTAAGAAACCTTCCAATCAATTTTACAACATTTCTGTACACCATTATGAAAAAATGTTGGATAGATGGGAAGACTCCATCTGTTTGGAAAGATTCTGTCATTGTGCCCATTCTCAAGCAGGGCAAACCTAACTCTGATATTAATAGTTATCGTCCTATCGCTCTCACCTCTCACACTGGTAAACTAATGGAAAAAATGTATTAAATAGACTTACTTATCATTGTGAAAAAAATGGACATATTCCTACCGCTCAGGCTGGATTTAGAAAAGGCCGATCGACTGTTGATCACCTTGTAAAGCTTACAACTCAGGTAAAACGTCAATTTGCCAGGAGAAAAAATGTACTTGCAACTTTTTTCGATGTCAAAAAGGCGTATGATCAAGTCTGGCATGAGCGACTTTTATATAAACTTAAAATGATAGGTCTCTCTGGTCACATTTATGATTACTTCAAAGAATTTCTGGCTAAT